>PVLA01012537.1:0-42883 GCA_004027455.1 Hydrochoerus hydrochaeris | reverse complement strand
GAGGGGACCAGCAGGGCTCAGCCTACACTGTGACTTAGGGACGCGTAACCAGGAGTGTTTCGTGTCTAAATCGTCAGACGTAAGCTTGACTTCAGGCTGTTTTCTCAGACCATCTGCAACAGAATCACCCAGTGTGTTTATTTTAAAAAGACATTTACGTGTCATCCTATATTTAGTAGATTAAAATATTCTCAGCGTAGCCCCCCATGCATGGGAGGTTTTGCCAAACTGAGCATTGGATAATTCATACACATCCCAAATCTGAGAAACTGACATTGTGGAATCAATTCTCTGGCCCTTGGCCAGCTGCCAGCTCACTCCTTTCACCTCTTAGCACCGAGAAGCTACCTGCGGTGACAGTGACGGTGACGGTGACACGATCTCCCAGCACGGAAGGTCTCACCTACCGCAAAACCTCTTGAAGGACATGCGAATATTGAAGACAGCACTGATGTCACCTCTGCTGTGGCACCTCTCCCCTAAGTTATTTCTCTCCTCCCCCTTTGGTTCCCTCCCTCACCTTTTCCTCAGAGCAGCAGCCACAATGACCCTGGGCAAACGGAAGTCAGTCAGGTCATGCCATTTTTCTGCTCAAAGTTAAGCCACTGCGCTCCAAGTTAAGACTCACAAAACCCCGCGCAATATGTTTGCCAGAACCAGCACTCAATGGCATGACCTCACTTACTTCAATAGCTCATGTGCTGCCTGTCCCCCAGCTGCATTGGCTCCGACACCGCAGGCAGGTTTCTGCCCCAGGGCCTTTGCATCTGCAGTCCCCTGACATGGAACATTCCGTCCCTAGATGAGCCCATCACACTCCCTCGTCCCCTCTACTTTGCCAGCAATTTCTCCATAGCAAGTAATGATCTGTCCATCTCTGTCCCCACATCTGTAAATCTTACCCTTAAAAAAAAAAAAAAAAAAGGCCAGCCTTGCAATATTCTCCTTCTTTTCTGATATCTACCAGACTTGCATCTGAGCCAGGCACCTTCTACCTATCATCTCAGTCCACTCTTAGGGGGACACTGTGGTGTAGACCAGCACTTGGTTTTAGCAGGGAGAGAACCACCCCTCAGGGAACCAGTCGTATTCACACACCGGCGCAGCCCCCAGTTCAGATGCGCAGCTCCGGGATGAACTCTGGCACCTCGCACCCTCGCGTCTCAGTAGGGGACCGTGGCTCTCATCAGGAAATCTGTGAGCCCAGAAATTTCCTCACTTTGCAGTAGGCCACTCCTGCTTCTCAGTCTCTGTCAAGCCTTTAACTTTACAGTCCGGGGAAACAGCAGGATGATGCACACCGACAAAGAAGGCGAGTCGCGTAATCTCCTGGGTTTGCAGCTGACTTCGTCTTAATCTGCACTTCGCTGTGTTTTCATCTGTCATTTGTGGATTTTCAGGAATAGCCCATGTAAGAGAGACAGGGACAAGGACAGAGTGACCAAGAGCGAGAGGCCACAGCTGGCCCTGGCAATGTCCCGGGCTCACCCGCAGCGCTGACCCACCCCACTGGTTCGCTGACTCCTAGAAGATCTGTGAAGCCCGTCTTTGAGTGCTCCAGGGATCCGGAGCCAGAACTCTTCACTGTGCAGTTAAGAAATCAGAACCTGAATCTTCAAGGGGAAAAGCCGCTTGAAGAGCAGAGAAAGGTGACTTGAAGAGGAGAGAGGATGAGGACCCTAAATCTCACTCCCAGTTGTGGGACTCAAGTGCCTGGCAATTCTTCAAACCAGAGACTTCTCCTCCTCCCAGCGCATCAGCCACATGGCGGTCACTTCTCAAGTGGGGTCTGCAGCTGAGCTGGCCTATTGTTTCCACATTTTTTTGCTCACTGGGGCAGGGGGAGGGGTTGGCTTTGTTCTGAAGGGTAACTTCAGCTCAGCACCTTGATCACTATCTGATCATCCCTTTGATAAGATCACAAACACATCATGTGGCTTAGAATTTAAGACAGTTCTGCTTTTATCTTATTTTCTGTCCTGTTCATCGCTACCCAATGCCTCACTGTCAGAGTGAAAGCCAGGGCTGAAAGCCTAAGTCTCCCTCATCCTTGGCATCCTCTGAAGCTTTATCCTGAGCTCAAGTACAAAAAGAAGTTATGAAAGATTTCTTGAATTCGAGAAAATACTTCCTGCATTATTTTTTTTTTTTTTGTATCTAGATTTCCAGCGTAGGTGGCTGACTTTCAGATCTAATTCTAAAGAAACAGGTTGAGTTGTTTGAAATCATTATCTGGAGAAACAAATACAGGGAGGTACAGAGAGAGTAAAAGTGGAAAACTAAAGAGAACAGAGTTATTAAGTGGAAAAGGCAGAAAAGGAAGAGCAAACTAGTTTCTTACTGCTGCAGACCATGTTTTATGTTGTTCACTCCTGCCATCTAGTGGTTATACTGTAGTAGTGCCCAAATCAAATCGAAGTCAAGAAACTACACCAAAATGTGGGATCAATCCCGTTTACCTCCGTGACAAATCCTAGGCCTTTATTTCTATCATGGACCCAACTGTACACTTTCTGCTTCTGCTACTGTCCCCAGAATTTCAATAGGATACTAGGGATTCAAATGTAGAATAAATTCTGGAAAGTTCCAAGATTTTCACTCACTTTGGGTCCTTCATGGGGCAAATGAATATATTATATTGTGCAGTTTAAACATTGCAACAAATTCTCTCTACTAAATATGGGGTGATCCCACGTGGCTAAGGGGTCTCACAAAGTTAGACGCCCGCAGAGAAGAGGTCTGACCTTCCCAATCCTAGTGTCAGAGACTTTGCGTCTACATTTTTTTAAAGAAGGGAAACCCTCAAAGGAAGCTCTCTCCAAGAAATAAAAAAAGATAAAAAAAAAATTTAAAAATTACAAAGTGTAACTCAGAATACAAACAGTACTTACATTTTCCAGCATGGAAGAAGTTGCCATTGGTCTATTGTCTTTCTGGAGTCTCCAGGGAGATAGGTGGGGAAAATAGGTGCAGATAAGGCAGCAACCCCGGAGCATGCACATCCTCCACCAGATCAGCTCCAGGGCTGCGCTCGCTGCTTGGTCCCTTTCCTGGGCTCCAACGCCCTGACCTCACTGCCTCCAGCACCCTGGTCTTCCCTGTGGTCCTTGTTCTTTCTCATTCCAGCCCTGGACTTTTGTGCTACTGATGTCCTTCTATCCGCTCAATATTCTCCCTCAGCACTTTGTTCATCAGGTCTCCAATTAAATATCACTCCCTCTAAGCAGAACTTTTCCCTCCTTATATAATGTCATGTACCATCCCGGGCTCTCTTTCTCTCGCTCAATTATTTTATCTCGAAGCCAATTTCACCAATATCATTTTGCTTATTGTAGCTTAATCATACATTATCTGTTTTCCTCTTGGAGGGGCGAGCTGTCTCTCAGCTGGCGCACTGCCTGCAATCATTGGGGCCGACAGGAAAGCCACCGAGAGCTGCAGAGAGGGTGACAGGGGCTGTTCATGGAGTGCTACGGGACACCCTCCACTTCACAGGTGAGATTCTGGAGCTGCTACCTGGGGAGTGAGGTTGTCACTCTTGGGCCTGAAAGGCCTGGTGGAAGCATTGCTGCACCTCAGAAACCGGAAGTCTGTAAGGACAAGACCATTTAACAAAAGCAGTGAAGAGACAGACAGCTTGCCTAGGACTCCCTCTGAGGAAGCCGGTAGAATCAGTGTCTCCACTTCCCTCTCGTCCACCCTCAGGTGGTCTGCTGAGGCTCCCTAGGCCTGACCCTCAAAAGAAAGGCACCAGAAGCTCCAGATCAGCCTGCAGGTGACAAAGAGTCAGCTGAAGCATGGGTCCCAGAGGCAGAGACCAAGCATCTGGCAGGCGGTGAACAGGGCCAACCTGGCATAGGTGCCCGGTGCACAGGTGTGTGATCCGCGAACTGTGTGATGTCTGGGCATCCAAAATGGGATGACCCTTGGCTCTCAGAAATCAGCTTTGATTTTTCCTTGAAGCAGCCCAGCAGCAGACTGAAGACGCTTGCTTCCCACAAAGGCAAAAAGGAATCAAACTCACTGGTCTACCAGGGACACTTTGTCTTGGTTGTGTTAAGATGACAGGGACTGTTCAGAGATCAGACTGTGGAACTGCAAACTGGAAGAGTCTGCACCACAGAATACTATGGGCTGCTCATTAATACATCACAAGCTTCCACAAAAGGCTTCACCCTCGCCAAGGAGCTCGCTCTACCCTACCACATTCCACATTCCAGTCTCCAAGTCTCACAGCATGGGAGCAAAAAATGTCCTCCTTTCACAGACAAGGTAAATTCGCCTTAGGAAAGTGTCTCATCCAAGGTCAAACAGCTCTCAGGGCCAGAACACATATTCAGACAAAGAGAAAGAAAAAGAAGCTTTTGTGATAATATATATATATATATATATATATATATATATATATATATATTGTAAAAACTGTGGGAGATGAGGTGAGGCAGCTTGATGAGCCAGGCTGCTCAGTTGTGATAAATTGTACCTGGATTGCAGCAGTTGCCTGCTTTCTTGGGAGTCTCTGAACCAAGTACATCAGCCAGTGAAATAAAAATGAAATAACACACACAGCAGGAAAGGAGAGAGAGTCAGGAATCTGGATAATCTGTCTGAATAATTTAGAACCTAGGGAAATGACACGCAAATAATAAAAGTGCCTTAAAACTACTGCTCCCCTTTCGGCAACCTAAATCTTGGCCTGGGGGTTGTAGTTAAGGTACAGGAAAGTCAATTCCAAGGGACAAAAACCCCCATGAAATACTGAGGAAATGAGACTCCTCAAATATCAAATTTGTCCAGATAGTGGAGTTCTCAGCCAACAGAGGCTGAACAATGAAACCAGAACCTGCATTTAACTACTCACGTTTAGTCACTCTGTGGTAATAGATTTAAGCTTTCTTCATCAGTTGACCCTGCAGTTATAATGCTGTTAGGCACATGCCAGATGCGGAAGGAATACACACCGTCTCTCCGGCTCACCTCTACTGCCTGCGTCTCAGCAGACAAAATGCAGCCCTGGCATAGCTGACCTTCAGCCTCCGGGTAGGAGGTAACTTTCCCAGAACTAAAGTATTCCTGGAGCCTGGAGATTAGGAAAGCAATGGCAATGGGTCACGTGTTCAGCCGCACCTGAAATATGACCTTCAGACTCACCTTGGCCAGTCCCAGGCTCTCACACCAGCCTCCCAGGGCTGCATTCGGAACTCCGTGCATCAGTGCATTGAAACCACGTGTGGCTAATACTGAGTCATGCAAAACTGCATTCTTAAAATGCACTTTTTAAAAATGTGGAGGTGAATCTTTAGGGACACTGTTTAACATTTACGTTTGAAAGGATGCAATGAAAGTGTTCCCCCAAGAGGAGGGCAACCGCGCATCTGCATTATTCAATGATCTCTACTGCAATTAATCTGAAATCCTTCCTCCCTTGCTCCCTGTGTAAGCTAAACAGTGTGGAATAAAACAACTGGAAAGTAAACCTTCTCCCTTTATTATTCATGAGCTCTTTCCTGTCGGTGATATTCACAGACAAGTTATTCTGAGGCCGTACACAATTAAGTAGACAGGAACTTAATTCTGCAAAGTAGGTTACAGAATTAAATAATCTTCCCCACAAACAAGCAAAATCCCATCATTTTCTTTCTGATGCAGTGTTTTTATGTTGCCCTCATCCAGTCTCCTAAGTGAGAATGACAACAGGGTTCTGCGACTCAGGCAGGACTCCCCAGAATTAGCTGTGAGCCAAGTAGAGTGACTCATGATTTGTGTGTACTGATACTGGAAAAAACCCTGTGCCCTTGTGCTAGTGTGGCTTCTCTCTCCAGCATGATGGCTGTAGGATTGGGCTTCGGGTTTAAGCAGGAGCTGAGATTACAAACCACCTGTCCCGGTTGCTAGCGAGATGATTTAGAAAGGTCGCTTGTTAATTATTCCTGGGCCTCAAGTCCTTCGTCCATCTGTACAAAGAGGACAATGAGAGTGCAGAGGGCCATGGGTGACTGAGAGGACACAAAGAAACACTGGCGTGAACCTTGTGGCTCTGGAACCATCCAACAGGCTCATCAGAGCACGCCAACCGCGCGTGTCTCACCGCACACTTGACCCCGAGTTTGGCCAAACCCATTGCTTCTCCGCCAGGGCACCGCAGGGATGACAGCGACAACTTCAGGCTTCTGTGTGCACAGTCTGGCTCCATCTCCTCTTCCCAGCCTACAATAACTGATACGTTTCTACTGTGTCTGTCAATTAAATCCCCCTCCTCCACTAGAATAATCGCCACCTTTTATTGTTATTGCTGAAGTTGCCCAAGAATCTTCCACTCTGTCTCCCAAAACTCCCTTCCCAGAGTGTCTGTGACCCACCTCTGCTCCTAAGCCAGCTCGCACTGGGCCTCAGGCGGCTGTTTTGAGAAATGGATTCTGCAGTCCCTTCCTGGCCCCTTCCTCTCTCTCCTCCCTCCCTCCTTCCCTCTGTCCCCTCACTGTCTCCTTTCATTTCTTCATGTGTCACTAATCCAAGGCCACTGAGTGGGCAATTCTGAAAGTTTAGGAGAAGATAATCACAGAAACAGAAGCTGACTGCAAATTTACAGTGGGCACCGGAACTGCTAAAATTTACCTGGTAAATTTTACTGAACCACCATCTGGTTCTGCTCTAGGACCTCTGGGAACCTCAGTCTCAGGGTGATTTACCCCTCACCCTACTCTGCTGCTCCTGCACACACATTCAGAAGATTAGAGCTTACACTCCTCTAATTCTAAGCAAAACTCCAGGTCTGACTTATTAGACCCAAAAAGGTATTATTGGGTCCTGTTAAGCAAAACGCCACCTACTGCTTTGTGCCATTAACCATTTCCATGTTATGAAGGTTAATCTTGATTGTCAGCTTCAATGGCCTCAGAGATAAGACACTTAGGAGACTAGCAAAGCACGCTTCCGGGGTGTCTAAATGGGTCGTGGAGGTATGACCTTGGGGACATAGCCAATCCTTGACCACTTCCTCTAAGGTTATCTCCCCCTGCTTTCTGCTTCCCAGATGCCATGACGTTGGCAACCTTCCTCTTCCATGCCCTTCCACCGTGATGTGGGGCCAGCCAACCATGGACTTAAATCTCCGTAACTGTGAACCAAAATAAAATTCTCTCCTCCGAGCTTTAAATATCACTTTGTCCCAGTAATGGAAAAGTTGATGCGTGCAATATCCAAAAGATAGGAGATTTCAAACATTTTCCTTAAATGACGTCTGGTTCAGTTTTAGGCAGGACTCCCACCCTCCTTTCCTTTGATGTTACATCCTCCCCTTGCCTGTCGAGCAGCGCACAAGCATCCCACCCCCCGGATGCACCCAGGGATCACTAAGAATTCCACCGTCGCATCGGTGCTCAGGACACGGCTTCCTCGGCGCCCTACACCTTCCTGGCAGGGAGCTCCTGCTCCTCAGTGCTCGGGCCGCTGTCATCGCCTTCAGCTCCTTAGTGGGGCCATCCATGCTCCGTCCTGCCTGCCTTTTTGCACACGCCAGTTTCTCCTCCTAAGACACCTCCCCATTGCCACGCCATCTGCCTTCACCAGTTTAATGTGAGCTACTCCTCTCCGGGTTCCGTTCTCAGAAACCTGTCCTACCCTCCATGCAAAGATGGGTGCCCCAAGTAAAGTCTCTCGTCCATTCGTCTTTGCTTGTAGCAATGATCCAATTGCCTCTGTGGTCATTAATAATCATTTCCTCCTTAAGAATATAAGCACCGTAGAGAAGGGACCACAGCTGCCCCGGTCGTCAAGATCACCTCAACCCTCGTACTAAGAGGATGCTCGGTACTATTAGTTGACTTCCAAATTGAGCAAGGAGTAAAACTCTTGACACTGCCCCCTCTCTTCTGTTGGGAAGAGAGCACACAGGTCTTGTCATTTCTCCTCCGCTACTATGAATTAATACAAAATGAAGTGTTACTCTATGGCAATAGCGACTTCATTTTGATGATACTTGAGATCATAGCAAAGTTGCGTGTCAGTCCAGAAAGACTGGGACAACATTCTCTGGTTTCCAGCACAGGACAGAAAATACCTGAAGGGAAGAAGGAGATGAACCACTGTAGCTGGTTCAACGAGGCACAAAGGCTTCAGGTCACAGTGCCAGGGTACTGGCTCCAGTTCAGGGTCAGCCCCTCATGGGATCATAGTAAGTTGTTTAGCTTCTGTAGTCCTGAGACTCCTCATCCGTACGTAAAATTAAAAATAACACAGCTTCACGGGGTGTTTGTGAGAAGGGAAAGGGTTAATCTGTTCAAAGCTCTAAAGTAATGATTATCACTCAACATTATTTGGGCCTGTGCTACACACACACGGCCACCAGGCTAAGTACTTTGTGTACATGCATTCAGACACACTAAGTAAGTGGCTTGGGCTAAACTAGATTTCTTTAAACCTTTTTGAGTCCTACCATTTCAAGTGAATTTTTTTTATCTTAACATGGTGCTGAAGATTAAACCCAGAGAGTACTGAACTATTCCTGCCTATCTATTTATTTTTTAAGGTATAGCATTTATTTTAAAATTATTTTCCTTGATTTTTTTTTCTCTGCCTTTAATTTGTGAGGTTTTTTGAATGTATAGAAACATTTTAAATCTGTGCATTAGAACAGAAACCATCTGCTGGAATACATATAGATAAAACTCTTGAAGATATAGGTACAGGCAAAGACTTTCTGAACAAAATCCCAATTGCACAAGAATAGTATCAAGAAACAAAGGAAATCATATCAAATTGAAACACTTCTGCACAACAAAGGAAATCACTAATGGAGTGAAGAGAGAACCTACAGAATGGGAAAACTTGATTTGCCAATTACTTTTCAGACAAAGGAATAATGTCTGGAATATATAAAGAACTCAGAAAAGACCCCCAAATTTAAAAACCCATTTTAAAAATGGGGTTATGAAATTAATAGACCAGTAGTGGTGGGCCTATGGCATAAGTGTTGCTTTTCTTTTAAGATGAAAAATATTAATGCATGAGTTGTTTTCCTAACTAAAACCTCAGCATTGAGGTTTAATTGCACTGCTGGCCCTTTGCAATGAATAAGTGACTTTCAGATTGCCGTTTGGGCACTGGTCTCTGTAGCATTTGCCATCACTGTAATGGACACTTCTCAGATGTAGAAATATAAACAGCTAATAAGTATATGAAAACATGTTTGAAGTCAGTGGCCACCTGAGAAATGCAAATTAAAACAACACTGAGATGCAATATCACTCCAGAAAGAATAGCTATTATCAAGAAGTCAACTGATAACAAAGGCTGGAGGGACTGGAGGGAAAAGGAACCCTTCTCCATGGTTGGTGGGAGTGTAGACTGGTGCAACCACTGTAGAAATCTGTGTGGAGATTCTTCAAAATACTAAAAGGAGAAATTCCATTTTCCCCAAAGAGTTAAAGGCATCATACCCCAGCAATGCAATGCATACCCATGTTTATAGCGGCACCGTTCATAACAGCCTATGTCTCCATCATCAGATGAATGGATAAACAAAGCACACTCTTTACACAAATGGAGTACTACTCTGCCATAAAGAAGGACGGACCTGAGCCATTGGTAAGAAAATGGACGCACCTTGAGGCCATAATGTTAACTGAAGTAATTCAGACACACGAGCTTCAATATCACATGGCTTCTTTTACATAAAAACTCTCTAAATGTTATAGATGCATTGGAATATATAATATATAGTAATATATTGTATATTGTTACATATTACATATAATATATATTGATATATATATAATATAGTGTTATATAATGTATTATATATAACAATATAGTGCATGTAATGTAATGCAAAATAAAAGACAAATAATAGGAAAAAAGAGAAAGAAAAGATATTGCAATCCAGCATCAGGGACAGTGTATCTAAAGGTGTTTTATTGCCTTCCATGTTTTATATGTTCCTTGTCTACTAGCCTGGTGTTCAATCATATATATGATTCTTAACTTTATGTGGTCTTATAAGAGAAATGAATCTGATGCTGGAAGAATAAATAGGAGTAGAGGGAAGGGAAAAAGAAGAATTGAAGTGTGTTACACACACGCACCTGTCCCTTGCTGTGACTGTGATCATTGTGTACTGCACACATGTACTAATTAAAGTCAAAAACATTTCCCAAAGCAATCAGTAATAGGAGCAGATGTACTAATCTTTCCCTTTGACATTCTAGGCTTCAAGGCCTGGGTTCCTCTTGCCCACAATAACGATGTAAAATGTTAAGTGTATTTTACATGTGACATTTTTGTTATTTTCAAAAATACAATTATAGAAGAGTAGGCATTCATCGCAGAAGTGTTTGAATAGACTCACGATTCTAGATAAGTTGTTTTTGAGACAGAGTCTCACTAAGTTGCTCGGAGTGGCCCCCGAACTTGCAGTACTCCTGCCTCAGCCTTCTAAGTAACTGGGAATCCAGGCACGCACCACCATGCCTGGCTCTGGCGATTCCACCCAGACTAACTTATGCCACACCTTACAACAGCTCTGGTGACTTGATGGCCATCTCTAGTTTGCAGATGAGAAAACTTATACTCTGAGAAGTTAAGTGACTTGTCCAATGCCACACAATGGACAAAGCCCCAAACCCAGAGATTCGGATGCTGGTCAGGCCTCTTGATTCAGATCTTGTTGTGCATCTACCTGGTGCTGGAATAATTCAGCTGCCTTGCGTTTGACTCTTCCTCAGAGCAGTGCTCGTGCATTCTCTCCGTGGATGCTTACAACAGCTCTTTAAGGAGAAACCAAACACGAAAGCTCTGGAGAGCATGGACCGAGGGAAGGGGGGGCAGGTCACCTCCAGCATCCGTGGGATTTGCTAGATGTTTATTCGGGAGAACTCTCATCGTCCTGAACGAACACTTCACTGTAAAGTGTTAAGCAAGACAGTTCGTACTGTTTCCTCAGAATCTAAAACGTCTCACTTCCCTCCGTCTTTAACCGTATGTTCCTTCCTTTAAATCATCACGTAAGAAGCACCCCCTGCACAACATTGCTCCGTACGTAGTATTACCCACTTCCTAGCCTGCTTCAACAGGAATTTGCCCACTGCTGTATGGATCTGTTGTTCCAAGCTTACTTTTCTGTGGTTCTGTGGCTTGAACTCAGGTCCTTCACACTGGGCTATATTCCATCACTAGCCGTGTGTGCGTGTGTGTGTGTGTGTGTGTGTGTGTGTGTGTAAACATGATTTGTAAAGTTGCTCAAATGAAGTTCAAACTTTCAATCCTCCTACCTCAGTCTCCCAAGTTCTTGGAAATGCATCACTATGTCTGAACCCAACTTTACTTTTTAATTAATGTCATGGATTATAGACTCAAACCATTTCCATGAATCTGTTCAATACTAAGGTGCATAGTCTATTTGAAAAAAAAGTGGCCAATGAAAACATTATAATATCTGCACAACATTTAAAAATCTAATAATGCTTACATATCATACAATTTCATTTTATTCCATACGTATACAGTCATAATTTGTCAATTTACAATAAAATAAAATAATAAAAGTGTTTAGGAAAGAAAAAAAAAACCTACCCTGAAATTTTAAAATGTACCACAAGAGGGCAGCATTGATTCAATTCTGGACTTCACTCTGTGTGTGTGTGTGTGTGTGTGTGTGTGTGATACTGAAGTACACAGAATTCAAATTAGAAAATTTTTAATAGCATGATTTCTTTTATAAAAATTCTCATAGTAGTTTGAGTTTTATTCAACTTATTGAAATGTTTGTAAAATACTAGCCCTAAAAAAAACAAAAATCTAGCCAAATGTGGTGGTAGATGCTTGTAATTCTAGCACTCAGGAGGTTGAGGCAGGTTTGTCCTGAGTTAGATGCCAACATGGGTTATACAGTGAGTGTAAGGTTAGCCTGAAATTACAGCAAGACCCTGTCTCCAAAAAAAAAGAAAGATGCATCCACAGTAGTCCTGTTATACTTTCTAAGTTATCTTTTAAAACTTGAAATAATCTCAAATTTGTAGATTTAAATAAATTAAACTTTGTGAGGTTTTTGTTTTTTATTTTATTTTAAAAAGTGTAAAACCAAGGAAAATAAACCAGAATAAAACCAATCTATATAAACTAGTATAAGTGATACAGGACTTCAAAACCATATGAAATCAGCAATAATTACCATAATGCCTCTTATTTTCTTCAAAAGAGCTGCAGATACCTTTGGACATAGTAAAGATGAAACAGAATAGAGCAGAAATAATAAAAACAAAACACTGAATGCAATAAAGGACTTCAAAATAAGCTAATAGTAAATCCAACATGGCTACCACAATATGTCTTGCTATCTTATAAATAGCTGCTTCTGCCATCAGATTTAACATAATCAAACAAAACCAAAGAAAATAAAACCCAGCCCAAGAAAACAATGGAAATGACTGGTTTTCAGGCAGGGATAACCTCCTGGTGAGGCTGGTTCTTTCTCCCTCAGTCAAATGGCACCGACTCACAGAGAGAAGCTTGGGTAAGGCCAAACTAAAATTTGTATGTTTAATTAAATAAATCGTTGTCATGACACAGTAGGTGACTGAATAGCAAGCATCCAAATATATTAAACAAAAAGCAAAGAATACAGTATTTAATTCATCCTGGACTGAAGGCATATGAAAATCATAATTGTTTATTCACCAGGAGAGGAAGAAATGCAGAAAAATGAAAATATCATTTTTTATTTTGTTTCTGTTTTTTGTGATTGTTTTTGAGATAGGATTTTTCTACGTTCTAGGACAACCTCAAATTCACTATGTCATCCATACGGGCTTTGAACTCAAGATCCTCCTGCCTCAGCTTCCCAGAGTCCTACAATTATTGCCATATGCAAACATACCCAGCTAGAACACTATTTTTTAAAAGAGGTAGAAGTTTAGGTAGTTTCTCACTTACCATATCATTGCACAGTGTTGTATATATCATGTATTTTAATCTCTTTAACCCAATTTCTGGTAAATGTTCCACACTTATTCTTTTCAATGTACTCAGACTGTATCTAGACCTACATTAGCTAATATATAAACTATATTAGCATCATCTACTGAACAAGGTCAGAATCTTAAAAAAACAAACCAAAGCAATCCCATGGTCATTCATCACATTCATTCTTTCAGTCAGCCTTTACCCAGAACCTACGCTATGGCAGCCATAGAACCAAGAAGTGAGATTCAAACCCAAATGAGATATGGGTGCTGCTCCCAAGAAGCTCCTACTCCATGCGGATCCCACCACAAAAACACCGTGTCATGTGCTCTGTCTCCTGATGGAACAGTTGCTAAAGATGCTTGTCTTCCCATCATTGTCATGAAGAGTTGAGGGGAGTCAACTCGCCAAAAAAAAAGTTCTGGGAGTTTCCATCTGTGACTGACTTGTGGCGTTGTTTTGGGCCCACCACATCAAGACAGGAGCAGCAGCAGAGAGAACCCCACTCACCTGATGATGGCCAAGGGGAAAGAAGAGGAGGCAGGGCCTGGATGTCACTATGGCCTTCAACTGCCGCACCAGTGGCATAGAGTGCCCACTAGGGGGCCGGGGACTTAGCTCAGAGGCACAAGCACCTGCCTGGCAAACAAACACAAGGTCAGGAGTTCAACCCCGGCACACACACACCCAAAAAAGAGTGCCCACTAGGATAAAACTTTAAATGCTTCCCAGCCTCCTCCTGCTCCCTGATGCTCTGGGACTGAGCCTTTTTAACACAAGGGCCTCGAGGGAAGGGAAAAGACTTCCCAAGCAGACCTGGGAATGCTGTCTTAAGGGACAAGTAGGAGGTCCTGCCTGAGTGATTTACACACTCTCCACACTGTTTTCCATAATGGGTACGCTAATTAGCTCTCCCCAAGGGGCATGCCCCGTGCCTGCCTCCCCACCCTCTCCAGCACTTGGCATCTTCTGTCTTTCTGATAATAGTCACCCTAACAGTTAAGATGGTATTTCACTGTGGTTTTAGTTTGAATTTCACTGATGATTAACAAGGAAGATTCCTTCTTACACCTACAGTATGTATGACTTCTTTGGAGACATGCCCATCTGAGCAAGTCTTTTGTTTTTCCATTTTTAATTGGGTTATTTGCTCTTCCCGCTGTTGAGTTCTTAAATTCCTCATATGTTCCATATTCACCCCATATCCAATGCATGGTCTGTAGATGAGAATATAGAAAAGAACACTAAAGCAGGGGGAGTAATTTGAGCAGACCCTGAGCCAAAAATACACTGAAACAACTACCTCTGCACTTGTACAAATATTTCACTGTGACTTTGGTACAAGGGGAAGGGACAGGGAAAAGGAAGGAGATGCAGGAGATGAAATGGAAAAAAAAAGAATTAATGATAAGATCTGGGAGGGACTGAGAGACCCCATGAAAGTGTCTGGTGTTTCTACTTTTGTGTTTTCTTCCTTGCATGCACGCATAAAGCTCAAACCATTCAGGAGGCCACAGATAAAAAAGCACCCCCTCTCCATTGCCTGGCACTCACTCTGAAGAACCCAAAGGACCTTCTTCTTGCTATTTCTGGTTCATCTCATAATACCACATAAGCTGCACTTATGTTATTTTCCCATGGATCAAACTTATATATGAGTTACTGTTGACTCACTGCAAAAGATATAAAATTCTGCACTTTTATATTGGCTCCATCCACTTCCACCTGTTTTGTTAGTTTACTGCTTCTGTTTGTGTTTTTATAGCAGACTTAAATCTCTCTTTCTTGATCTATTGGCTTTAAATGATATTTTTAAACTTTCTCCTGTCCAGGATGAATCTAAGTTCCATGACAGAAGAGATTGCTTCCATTATCATTTCTGAAGAAAGAAAGAAAGAAAGAAAGAAAGAAAGAAAGAAAGAAAGAAAGAAAGAAAGAAAGAAGAGAGAGAGAGAAAGAAAGAAGAAAGAAAGAAAGAAAGAAAGAAAGAAAGAAAGAAAGAAAGAAATCTAACAACAATTATCATGTGAAATTAGGTTAGCTAGGCATGTATTTTTATGACATATTCTCTCATAAATATTCTACCACCTCTTATCTCCATCTCTCAACTTTTTCCCACTATTTTATTCTTTTATATTACCTTAAACAGGTTACCTGGTTTTCTCTCCGAAAGATGTTTTAAAGATCTTCCACCTATCGGTGGTATCTAGATGTCATGAAGACATTTTTAAATGAGGTCCTCTGGTTTGTTCTGCATGCATTTAATTGTCTCCCTGAATCTGAACATTTTATTCCTTATCTTTCATCAGCACAGGGAAGCTGGGTTTTTTATTGTTTTTGCTTTGAATTGATTTGGCTTGGCTCCTCTATTTGCTTATAGGGTCTTCTTTGACTATTTTTGTCTTTTTTCTTTTAGAAATAATTATTATTCAGATATTGGCTCTTCTCTATGGATACTTTAAGAGGTTTTTTTCTTTATATTTTTCCGTATCTCTTTTTGTTCTATATTATGGAGAATTCCTTGACCTTTTATTTTAGTTCCTTTGCTTTTATTTCTGAGTTCTTTGCTTATTTCCTCACATCTTCACAGCCTGCTATACTTTTTATAAGATGTCTCAGAATCAAGGTTGTCTTAAAATTTTCTTTCCTACCATCAATTATCTCTATTTCCTTAGAGATCAGTTGTGTTCTGTTTTTCCCGCATCAGTTTGTCACTGTCACGCTGTTGGATCCCCTCAGCAGGCTGGTGCCATGGGGCTGTGCTCTGCTGCGCATGAAAGCTGACTGCTAAGTGCACATGGCATCACAGGGCTGAGATGGGAAGGAAGACGGGACACACAGTCAAGAAGTCATCCAGGCTTCTGCGGGGCTGTGCAGATGGAGAGCAGGCAGGCAGACTGTCCCCAACACCCCTGCCTACCACAGCCCGCCAGAAGGAAGAGTCCACATTGGGAGCATAAAATAAGCTTAGATTTATCCTGCAGGCAACTGTGAAATATTAATAAAGCCCACTAGAAACAGTGTGAGTCTCTAGTTTAGAAGGCAAAAAAGTCAAGATGTGAGGCTAATTACTTTCAAACAACTGACATCCATGCATTCATCTGTTCAGTAAATATTAGCTGAAATCCACTAAAGACCTGGAAAGCAGCTTGGCATTTATGTATAAGAAATGAAAGACAGTTCTTGCTCTGTGGGAAAACCACTGGAATCAAGTAATCTAACAGGGATGTCCTGTGAGGGTATCAAGGAAGGTTTCCAGAATCAGTGACATTTGAATGTGACAGCAAAGCAGAAGAAAGCAGCAAAGCCTCATCTTCTAGCAAAGAACAGATGGGGAAAGTTGAGATTTAAGCATCTTATAGAAACACAAACAGAAGCAATAAACTAACAAAACAAATGAGACTCGTGGAGGTCGAGTAAGGAGTAGGTGGAGAAAATACAAAAATGCTGACTTTTATCTTTTGGAGTGAGCCAATAGGAACTAGTACACTGAGGAACTTTGATATTTAACTATTTCTGAGGGCAAACAGGAGCCAGAGAAAAGGCCAACTTCACTAAAATGCAGGACACTCGAAGAAATTAAAAATCTTGATAGTGAGACATTGGCGATGAAATGTTTTAAGTAAGAATCTAATGTGATCACATTTACATTTTGGAGCAGCTGCCCAACCCATATTTTGAAGAATGAATCGAAGGGGAGGTGAAATGGCATGTGATGATGTCATAGTAACTCAAGGCGTAGTAACGCTCAGGGACCCTGTCACTGCACTGACCAGAGAGACAGAAAATGTGTGTAAAGCACTCATTCGTGTGATGAGGCAAAGTAGCCACAGCAGTGTACAAACTCTTGTTCCATTTTGTTCTCCTAACAATTATTTAAAGTGTGATTAGTCTTATATTACACACACGGAAACTGAGTCTCAGGAAATTAAGAATCTTTCCAAAGACTCACAGCTAGTAACTGAAATCTCATCCACACTGGCCTGACCCCCAAATCACCACCCTCAGAAGCAACACTCCATATTACTCACTGTCTCTGAGCAAATTACTTGGGATCTAGAACAGCACTGGGCAGAGATGCAGATTAAATTCAAACTGAAGTGCATACCCGCCATGGAACCCTCGGTTCTGTGAGCCCACTGTGCTCCAGAATAGAGGCAAAGCCAGGTAAGCCTGGGCAGTCTTACTCTGGGGAATCCAGAGCAAGTCTGACAGCAGACAGTGAAAGAAGCAATGTGGCAATGCAGGTTCCTGAAAGTACTTGATTTCCGTTCCCATTAACTAGCAGCCTCTACTGCATTATTTAGGATAATTAACTATGAGTCTCAAAGGAATACGCCCGTCCCTCCTCTCTTTCCTCTCTGACTGACAAAGGATGAGTCTAGAAGAAAAGACCAAATATGAAAATGAATTCCTCAGACTGAGCTCCCACCATAGGCCTATATTTCTGCTTTCTTCTCCCATCCTCCAGCACCTTGATAATGTCATCGTTTTAATCTGATTTCCAAGGATAAAGAGCTCTGAGGAACTTGTATTAAGCAATTACCCCAGGGATCAGCAAACACAGGCTGGTGATATTTGCTTACAATTCTCAATTCAGTGAATATGTCAAGGTCTTTATAAACAAAACTGACTTTTTCAAGGTTGGCAAATTAGTGCCGTGTCCAGAATAATCATTTCCACAAGGGGAATGGCATCTCCTTATTTTCCTTTCTGTTCTTTGGTGACAAGTGCCATTTCAAGCAATTTGCAAAATAAATTCTGAAGATTGTATTGGAATCATGTCTAAGGTGTATGTTTCATGGAGTGGAAATACCCTTTCTGTGGCATGAATGTTGAAAAAGAAAAGAGTGGGATCTTTATACTTCAAGATCAATAAAGAGCAGCTGTCTTGTTCTTAGATTTAGTTTCCAAATGTTTTCCAAGGCACTAGTAAGAAGGCACCCTGTTTTATAATTTAAAATGGGTGATGATGGGGCCACCTCAGATTGATTTATTTGACAAGGGACATACAACAGACTACAGATCAATCATTTGTGTAGTTCTCTGGCAAGCAAGAAAAATCTTCTATAGATAATAAAAAGAAGAAAGTAAAATTTTTAGTGCAATAAACTTATACACAAAATAATTGAGATCAAAGATTTGAACAAATTTATATATACTTATACCACTGTTCATATATCAACTAGCATAGATAGATATTTATACTAATGTTGATAGTAGCACTATTTATAATAAGTGAAAGATGAAAATAACTGAATATCCATCCACAGATGAATGAGGAAACAAAACTTTATATATATATATATATATATATATAAACACATACATACACACATTATCATAACATTCAGCATAAAAAGGAATAAAATTCTGATACATATAACAGCACAGAGGGACCTTGAAGATATTAGGACAGTGAAATAGGTCAGGCATAGGAAAACTATTTCATGATTTCACTTATGTGTGGTACACAGACTGGGCAAATTCACTGGGTTAGAAAGTAGACTAGAGGCTGCCAGGAGGGGGAGGGAGAGAGGAGGAACGAGGAAATGATGTTTAATGACATATCTACCAAACTGAGAATTGCTGAATTTGTTAGGGGTCACAAAAAGTGTTGAATAAAACTCGTGATTAGGATTATACGACACTGTAAATGTGTTTGATGCCACTAAGTTGCACGCCCACAAGTGGACACAGTGATCAATATTATGTCGCGTATGTTTTACCACCAGATGTTTAAAAAGATATTTTTTTGGTCTCATCTTAAAACTATTTGGAGTCCACATATGCTGGCAGAAGTTGCATTACTGCTATAAATTATAATAAAGTTAGGTATTGCACAGACAGTTTTCAACCCTTTTTTAATTAGTAAACCTTTGAGGAATCTTCTGGAATCTTTTAGAATCTTTCTTCTGGAGAAAGAAGTACAAAGAGGGGACACATGAACATACTATCGTAGGTGATTTGGGGGACAGAGGTTATGGCACCCTGACACCACTCCACCACACCCCTGACCTCTGATTTACAGAACAGTCCTACGGCCAGCTGTAGAGACCAGACAGCTCCGACCAAAGCGAGAAGTTGGTACCGCACGTGCTCTGCATCGTCAGTGCGCGTCTAGAGTCGCTACAGTCACGGATGTGATAACAGAACCAAATGATCACCAGTCTCTGACCAAGAGCTCATGGACCAATAGGTGCAATTTCTGCTTTGTCTAAGCGAAGTGCCTTTCTCACAGCCTGAGAGCGCAAATGGTGAATGGTAATAAAGTCAGTTTAGAAGAAAAAAGTAGTAGACATTCTTATTTCATCTCATTAAATATAGTCTTGTTAATAAGCAATTGCTTTCATTTTTGGGACTATTTTTGACACTTGCCTACATGCAGCTGCGTTGTTTTTTTTTTTTTTTTTCCCCAGGAAGGAAAACTTAATAGCATCCTTTCTGAGTGAAAAGAGGTTTTGGTATCCGGTTGTAATTTGAAAAGAAACAACTAAAATTATACATTTTGGAGAAATGTAGGAAATAAACACCCCTTTATTACTGGCTGCAAAGTTCTATTTTTATCCTGCTAGTTGATGCTTAGTATTCTCTGTGGAATTTTAGGATTGGCAGAATTTTTTATGCATTAGTAGAAATTGGTACTTTACAATCATGGGGTAAAAAGTACCAAAAAATTGAAGCATTTTAAATAATCATTTTATTTTTTATAGCTTCCAATTTATTAAATATCCAGCTTCTATTATGATTTTCCCTCCTAGAAAATCAAACAATAAAAATATTTAAAAGCAGACTATTTCAACTGCATCTCTAATAAATGCACAAATCAATAGCTAGAGATGAAAAAGAAATAATGGGAAAGTAATGTGAATTTTATCTTTAAACTTCTAGGATAAATAGTGCATTCTGAGATTTTTTACAAAGGTAGAGAACCACAAAGTCAAGAATACATGCTATTGCATCCAGCCTGGCAGCTGTACTTGGTCATTTCCAAATCTAAATATAATACTGTGTTTTATTCTAAGTTCATGTGCATTCTACCATGTAATCTAACAAATTCAGCCTGGCAGACAGTTTTCCATAACAACATCAGCCCCTTGAGGCACAACATCCCCGTATTCATTAGTCTGCCGATCGCATTGTCCTTTATCTGTATTTAATACTTTCCCTCCTGAATTAAGACAAACGCCCACTGGATGGATGAACCAAGAACCATCACATTGTGCTTATAATGAAGTCAGCATATTGCCAACCAAGACTTGTTCCATTTACACAAGACTAATGCCTTTTACTGCAAAAGAACCACCACAAATTGACGTGATTATCCAAAGGTGTGATAATCGCATTTACAAATTTACATCTTTTTGTAAGGGATGGTTGTACAGTGACCTGTAAATATTCACCACAAATCTCTCTTTAACCACAACATAATCTAATAAATAGTGCGAGTGGGCAGAGGTCCAATGCAGCATACGTACCACAAGTGCTGTGCGATATACTCGGAGGGCACAGTTATATTTCCACAGTGATGTTTTTATTTTTATGGGGTATTTTTTTCATGTCTATTGCAAGTAATGTCACAGTGCTGTTTTCAGTGGCTTTATGTAAGTTAAGAATGGGTGTGTATTAATGGAAGCTATTAAACAGAAAATATAGATCACCAGTCTCTGACCAAGAGCTCATGGACCAATAGGTGCAATTTCTGCACCTTCTATCATAATAGAAGCTGGATATTTCTGGCAGAAAACACAAAACAAGGTACGTGAGAGAATAAGGCTAATTAGCTCATCCTGGGACTTGATGGATTTGAATAACCAAAGCTCTATCCAAGTTAAAACATCCAATAAATGTTGAGACCTGTATGTAGATCTTAGGGGAGAGACTGGTTAGTACCAATACTCGCTACAAATTATTAGCTGTTGAACATGATGGCTTTGATGACATTACCAAGGATTAGTAGCATGGGTAGAAAGGAGATCCAAGAATTACTCTAGGAAAACCAGTGTTCAAAGGGAGGGCAGGGAAAGAAACACAACAGGGAGCATTTCACAGATATTTCAAAGACCCAGACCCAAGCCTGCCTTTCCCTCAACCAGCTGGTCAACCGCACCACCACACCGGGGGCCAGGTAGAGCCTCAATGTGTGCTTTCAAAGCTCTGTCACTACTGGGAATGGAGCTGTGACTGAAGTTCACCTGACACAGCAACTTCTTTGTGTTGGGGACCGCATCTTTGTTTCCAGAAAAAGACATACCATTCACAAAGAAAAGTCTTCATGGCCATATGGATTCTTGGCCCAAAGGGACACCTTCTCCCCCAGATCCACATGCAATGAAGCTGGCAGGAGAATAGTCACCTCTCTGTTCTCGTGTATTATTAGGAATCTGTGCCCTTTTGCATACACACAAAAAATAATCATATTAGTCCAATTGGATTAGTTCAATGCATATCATTTGTAAACCTCTCGGGAGAATACAAGGAAGATTTTCCTTTGTTTTCAGAAAATCTGACTGAAGCAGATCATACATATATTTACAAAGGATAAAGGGCCAGCTTAATTTAAGTGAAGCTACGGGAGCATTAGTCACAGGCATTATTTGCTAACAAAAGCCACCTGGAAAAATTCAGAATAAAAAAATTTCAACGGATACGTGAAATCCATTTAAATATACCCTAATGTACAGACCTTACATCATAAATCCTAAGGTAAATTTATTTATAGAATCAAAGCCTACTTTATTGCCCTTTGATACTAAATCCCCTGGTAAAATAGTTATAAAATCAAATGCCAATGTGAGAAAAAATAAGCATATTGAAAAATAAGTATAAATGTAAAGAAAATGAAATGGTATAAGCAACAAATAAAATCAGTCTGACCATCCTTTTATGTATTCCTTTTTCTGTTCGTGAAAATTTTTTAAAAATCACATTTTTTGAATTCCAAATTCAACATTTGCCATTAAACTGAGATCTACAAAATAAAAACATTATCATTAGAACTGAGTTTATAGACCATCTAATCCCTGTTAATGAAGTCTAGTAGAACCAGACTTATAGAATCTTCAGTCACTGAGTCATTGGAGAGAACTCTTAAGCCTTCCATCACACAGGATGCTTGTTATGTTCTCTTAACATAATTTCACCAAGTTCTTATGTCACATCTTCATGAAAAATAAAAATATTCCTTACTTATGAACATATCAAAATTTCATGCCCAGCTATATATTTTCCTTTAGGAAAACACATATAGGATGTTTTTAACCTTGCTAAACCAGAAAAGAGTAAATCTCAAAAGGAGAAGACAATGGATTTTCATTTAAGCTGAATGACATTTAAAATCTCCGTGTCCTCTCTACTTTCCAAATAAATGTGGTTCACAACATGAAAGAAAGGAATCAGAAAGAAAGACTAAGGGGAAAAAATTGAGGCAGGATGACAGGCTCATTAAAATGTGCACAAACAATCTCCCAACTCCCTCGAGAAAGCTGTTATCGTGAAATAATCACACTGATGAACGTGGAAAGGGTGGACTCCAGCAGGGGTCTTATATTGCACCCAAGAAGTTGGTGATTATATCCTGGAAATATGACCTCAAGAAAGGCTGGCTTCTTTGTTGCTTAATAGAGTTCACAGAAAAGGCTTGTCTCCAAAATGAGATTTCTCCCCTATTCACCATGCAGCATGGGCGTCTGGACAGGATGGGCAGGGGGCCATTTCTCCTAATCAAGGCAAGATGTGAACCCGCGGGGGAGGGAGATGGTAGCAATCAGGCTCAACTGTTACGGGGAAAAGCACTTGCCTTCTGCCCCACTGTCAAGCAGTCTTAAAGGAAGGGTTGGGGAAGCCTCTAGAATTTGGTAGAAAGAAAGAATAGTAGGTCAGATGGATCCATTTGTCTTAGTAATTATCCCATTTCCATCTCTGGGGCCGTGAGAAGTATTCCCTTGCTGCCTGAGCAGCCTATCTATACAGAGCGTTAATTCTTAATTAAAATCTTCGTTAGTGTTTCCATTTTCTCACCCTGTTAATTCAAAAAATCGTACGTAGACTTTAACTGGAAGACACCAACAAGCTTTCTGAGTTGTGCTGAACAGAATGTCTTTCCTCTCGGTGCAGCAAAAAAGGGAGGCAGTGGGGGTGGGAGGGGGAGCACATCACAATGTCAGATGGGAGTGAAACCTTCGGAAAACCCTGAATTTGGGTTTACAGACTGGGATACAGTCCCAAGATTCATGGTTTCTGGTTTAAATATAATTTATATTTTAAAATGAAAAAGTACAGAGCCAAAAAACCACATATGCTGTGCTTTTCTAAACTATGTATTTGTCTGCATTTACATATGTGAATCTAATGTCATACAGAGTAATACCACTGCTCGTGAACGCTGATGTTCCTGAACAATTCAGTTGGCAAACAGAAGCATTAGCAAAATCTTGCTGCAGTTCCAAAACTCCACATCAAGTGAGGTACACTGACCCTGGTCATCCTCCCCAGGATTGAGGAAGAAATTAAATTCGTGAAAAGTCAATACTTTAGATGAATGTACAGATTAATGTAAATCCATGAGAAAGATTAGAAAAAGACTCCACTTTTAATAACGGCTACTTTTAGAATGAGGTAAACTAGAGTAGGTTTAGAAGAAGAGAGACGTAACACTTTTGTTCTGAATATAGTCTGTGGAATATTTCCCACAGAACCTATTCATGTACCACCTGTGTGAACTAACCAATGCACCTGAGAAGGTGACAGATGAAGTCTAGTTTAAGCTAGAGAGTAGAGTCAGGGGTTCCCAGGTGAAACTTTTATTGAGAAGAATTTAGAGGAATTCTAAAATTAAGATTCCAGTGAGGGTTGTGTCTTCAAGCAAAGATTCTCTGAGGTTAAGCCTACTGCGATTAAAGTCACCTTCCCCTATGCTAAAGTTTGGATCTTAAAAACACTCCAAAGGAAGCACCATGTGTTAAAGCTTTGGTCTACACTTGGCACTACTGAGGGAGAGCAGAGTAGAAATCTTTTTTTTTTTCTATTTCAGTATTGGGAATTGAATCTAGGGCTTTCCCACCAAGATGCATGCACCCCCACCTCACACACACGCACACACAAACACACACACACTTTAAAAAAAAAATAAGGGTTTCAGTAAGTTGCCAAATCACCCAGGCTGAGCTCATCCTCCTGCCTCAGTTTCCCAGAATGTCGGGATTACAGACATGGGCCCCCACATCTGGCTGAGGTGGTACAAGTCTTCAAGGGGTAAGGATTAGTGGGAGGTCTCAGGTCATTCAACATACTCTCTCAGGAGATTATGGAAGTCTCTCTCTCTCTCTCTCTCTCTCAGCTTCACAGCCACAATGACATAAGCAGCCTCTTGTGTCATGAGCTCCTACAATGATCTCCTCCTTGCTATGAACTGAAAGTTCCAAAATTATGAGCCCATATAACCCTTTTTATAAGTTGATTGTCTAAGGTATTTAATCACAATGACAAGCTAACAAGCCCTGTACTCCTACATTCCTGAGACAAAACTAAGAGGTCTTCAATTGGTCCTTAACTCAATTTTGCATATAATATGACAACCCATTGGGCATAATGGCACAAAAGTGCCTATAATCCCAGCACTTTGGAGGCTGGCTCAGGAGGATTGTAAATTGTCCTACCTGGGAAATTTAGTGAATTAGCAAGACCTTGTCTCAAAATAAAAAAAAATAAAAAGATATTGGGATGTAAATCAGTGCAGAAGCCCTGGGTTCAATTCCCACTGCCACACACACACACACACACACACACACACACATACACACAAACACACACACATACCATGAGTCAACTGTGCCCAACCTTGACATGCTGAGTTAACACAAAAATTGGTGCGATCTCTGTCATGAACATATACCATTCTGTATTAGTGATTTAAGGAAAAAATAACTCATAATGACATGTTTCTTACATTAAAACGTCCACAGTCTTAGATACTAACCCAATGTGCTGAACAGTTCAGGACACATGAGAATTCAGAAAAGCTAATTTCCTAACACAAGATCAAAGGGTGCCTAACAGACCTCATATACTTGGAAACATGAGCTAAGAAACTATTCTTGATTGTGGATTTTCAGTCTGACAGCTGTGCTCCAGATTTTGTATACCCTAGTGTCAATGACTTCCTGAAGTCCTACACACGCAGGTCAGTGACGTACTGGTGGTCAAATGTGTCAAGAAATGTTAATAACTAAAGCCAGGGGTGCAGGCATTCAGAACACCCTCTCTCCTGTCTGAAGCAATAGATTCATCCCATGCTGAGTACTGCTTCCAGAACACAGGGCCAAACTGGCCCAAATGTCTAAAATCCTTTTAGCTGAATCCATTATACTAATATCTGACAATTACAGACTAAGTCTCATTTAGAATGCTCAGATACTCTCACTTAAAGGCAATAATTACTAAAAAGAGGGAGTTGTATAAACCTGTTTCCCAGCATGTTGGTTGACAAGATGTCCCACTGGTTATAATGCAAGCCATCAGAAAGAGCTTTTTATATTTAATGTTGAACAAATTACCCTCTATAAATGGCAGTTGGAGGACTCTCACTGTCAGTCTTGCTTTCACTAGCTACATTTCCATCTCACAGAACATCTTGAATTTAGTGGAGGGAGGTATGGGTCCCTAAAAATACAGAGTGATAATAAATCCAAAAGGGAAAAGGAAAATGAATCAGGACTTCTCTGCTAAAATAATGATAGGAAAGCATCCTTTATGCCACCATGCCCTAGAAAGGCGGCTCCCAAACCCTGAGACGGTATTTTGTTTTGTACCCAGGGCAAAAATAACATGAGCAGTAAAGCTAGGAGGATTTTACTTCCAGGGGAAGAACTGCATTGCATTGTGTCTGACATACCTTACACTGCAAAATATATATAGAATTTAAAGTTACGAGACACTGAAAGGCCATATAATGCAACCTGGGGTGGAAATTTCCATCCAGGTGGAAATTCAAATTCCATGAGTATCCTTAATGGTCACTTGCAGTCTTTTAGAACAAGCCTGTTCTAGAGCTGTCGGCAGCTCTCTCCCCTCTCCTTAATCATAAGCCACTGCCTGCACCCTCTCCACATCGCCCACTCTGCCCGCCACAGAAACGCACTTGAACTGACCTGGAACTGTAAACCACCTTCACTGAAACAGAAAACGTCATTATCTACCTTGAAAAAGTTTCTAGTCACACTATCATTTTATGAAGGATAGGATTTTTAAAAACAATGACTTTTTCATTTTATATAAGGATAATATTCATCATTTCATTAGAAAGTTTATTATAATTTAGAATAAAAAGTAAGCATGTATCAGCATATATCAGTGGTATCTAATCATTTAAAAATGCACTCAAGCTATATTGTATGTAGTTCAGGGCAAGAATTAATTTAAATATTAACATATACATATATTCACTTCAATATCAAGAATACTAATTGTAAAGCATTGGAAATACAATGGTGAGCAGTGTGGACAGTCAGTCTCCCCAACCCAGAGAGTCCAACCCAGTTTCAGGAAGGAAGCTTTAGCTCCGTGTCTTAGAAAACCTACTCAGGGTTCTAGTGTGTAACAACCAGCTTGATCCCAACAAAGGTGGGTCCACGGAGAGGCACTTTACTCAAGTGGACCACAAAATGTTCACACAGACAATACCGCACCTGACAAAGAACCTACAACCAGAACATAGGAAGGACTCCTACAAAATAAAAAATTTCGCCTCCCAATGCAAAACATGAAACAGACACTTCAAAAAGCAAATACCCAAACACCAGGTTTTAAAAGGTCCTCACTTTATTAGTTATCATAGGAATGCAAATTAGAATAGCAAGTCACACTAAAATCCAACCACCAGTTAAAGTGAAGCCAAGTGTTGTCTGGAATGCAGAGCAACTGAATTTTTGGATGCTGCCCATGGGAATGGAATTAGGAATCAATACTGTGGAAGGCCAGCAGCAGCAGTGAAAGCAGCAGCTCCGCCCTGCAGTCTCACTCCTAAGGAAATGTACAGCACAGGCGTTCACCAAAGGGTCTGTAGGAGAATATAACCTTGTCCTATTCACTAGTCACAACAGCGCAGACTAGAGGCAACACAAATGCACCTCCTTGTGAGAAAGGGTAAGCAGTAGTACTGTACACAAAGGGATATTATGCAGCGATGATAATGACCACATAACAGCGAACCTACAACATTGAGTGTATCTCGCATGCTTAATATTTAGCAGAAAATGGGATGCTAGCAGAGGACATTCTGCACGACTCCATTTCATGAAATTCAAAATGAGAAAACAGTGTTAGAAGTCAGGATAGCACTTACCTTTGGGGAAAAGCAGTGGCTTGGAGGGGGGATTCTGGAATGTTGATGACAGTTTTTTCTGAGAGCTGATTATATGAGTTTATTCATTTTGTAGACCTTGTACTTTTCTGAACGTTGTCATAATTCAAAAGTTTTAAGCTATATTAACAATAAAAATGATAATAGTCTCTTATAATTGGAGTGGCATTTTTTAATTTACAAGCTGCTTCCATACATGTTGGCCCCTTCAACTGTTTCCTTTATTCATTATTTCATTTATTCACCTAAATTTAGAATATCGCAGCTACATAAAGGGCTGTTCTCACTGTTGCAAGTGTTGTAAAGGCTGAAGGATTTTGCTGTTAACCTCCAGCAACTTAGAGCTCTGACGATTTGGAAAGTGGTCTGTAACATAGCTGCACCAGCAACAGCAATTTATTGTCTCCTGTACACCAGCTACTGTACATTACTGAGTACATTATGTTCTTCCACATTTAAGCTTTAATAAAATAAGGATTTTAATGTTGTGCTTATTTTTTTCTTAAAATGTACACTGTTGTGTGAGGGAAAACATAATGACATTTTCAGAGGAAGAAACTTGCTCTCCAAATCCAAGTCTATACATAAATATGGTAGGAGATCTTTTCAGTGATAACCACTGTCTTTAGAGATTTCACCAAATAGGTCAAGAACCAGATCAATTAAACTGGCGTACACAAAGATAAGACTATGAATCCCATTCCAGTACTTGTTTTGATTTGGCTGTTTCACATAGCAATAACTAACAGGGACTCTGTGTTAAATTTATGCCCCAAAACTCAATAAATTCCATCCTTTCAAATAAAATATCCATCTGAAAGAAATAAGAAAAGCTATAGAGTATGTCTGTGAGGACAAGATAGCATATTTTTCCAGGAGAAGTTTAATGTTTGTATTTAATAAAATGTGAGCTTTATAAATGTATCAATCTCCTATGAGTTAATGTCCAAAAATATATGTGACCATTCACATCAGTTTTACAGCATTTTTTATAAATGACATTTTCACAAGCATACAGTTCGTCAGGTTTCCCATTGCTGGGACAAAATACCCAACATTCACAACCTAAAAAAGAGGCTTAATTTGGTTCAGGTTTTTGAGGGTTCAGTCCATGGCTGATTAATTCTAAGGCAAAGATAGCATGGTGGAAAGGTATTACATAGGAATGCTGCTCAATCCATGGCCAAGAAGCCGAGAGAGGAGGAGACAGGGACCACAAAACACTGGTGTTGGTCACACCGCTAGTGACACACCTCTTTCAACCAGGCTCTACCTCCTAATAACACATTTAGCTTGAAAATCACCAATTAATTGAAACCCAAAGAGAAATCACTTTCTAAAAGCCCCATACTTGAATACATGAGGATTTGGGGACACATCCTGAATCTAAATCATAACACATATGCATATATTTTATAAGACTGATCCTATAAAACCCATGAAGTTTTACAGATTTTCAATTCAGTCATTTTTACTTCAGACTTGGTGGATTTTTTTTTCTATTAGTTCTGTGTAACTTTCCACTTATTTTACCATGGTTGTTCCATTCTCAAAATATGTACTATTTACGGTGCTTCCAGTACAATACCTTGAAAGAAAATGGCAATAAATAAACATCATCACACGTAATTATTCTCTATAATTAAATCATCCAGCCAAACCTTATTGAGTGACAATGTGGTTACTGTGGTCCTAGACAGAGCAAACAGGTAACTATAAAATGCCAGTAGGAGCAGAGCAGCTTGGGGCTTCTATACATTGAAAGAGCACTGCCAATACCTGTGAAGAGTGAATGTCATATTCCAGGTACCATGTCTAATTTTGGAAGAGAAGAGAACAGGTAAGACATGGCTCCTAGCTTAGAAAAGTTCAGTCATTGAAAATAAGAGGTATATAAGTGCATGTTTATGTGTGGCATGAGTATATCAAGAAAGAATCATGCGCTGAATGCCCTAGGTAAAGAGGAAGCCACGCACTGCATGATAGAAATCACAAAGGTTTCAAAGAAACAACACTTGAGCTAATGGAGAAGGCAGAAAAGGCTATTCAAGGGCAGAAAAATTACACATGAAAGTGTAGGAGGAGACATCCACTGGCCATGTCCAAGTCCTTGCTTGAGATCATGAACACAGGAACACTGGCCCTTTCAGAAGTAACAGGGAGAATGCTTCCACCTCTCATTCATTCTGCCCAATATACAACCAGGCTTAAGGGACTGTTGGGGTTGGGGAATTATCTCAAGAATCTCAGCCCATGTGCTCCCTTCCCACGTACTGCAGAGCACCCCTCCAAGGTCTAAGTGCTCCAGGATCCCTAGGGGGGAGCTACATGTATTCAGCTGTCTCATCCTTGATGGGAGGGAGAGCTCGGCCTAGCAGGATGTTGGATCCAAATGGCTGCTCCAATTCAACTTTACTTAAAATAAAGTAGATCCTTGACTCATGGCTCTTTCCTCAGGATTGCTTCAGAGTCTCTAAAGGAGAACTAATGTGCTCTTCAAGTGACTCTGAAGTCCCCACGTGAAGACACATCATTGTTTGAGTTTGGGATTTTAAAAATCGGTGAGAAGTTGAGCATGATTATAGAGGAAATGGGAGGGAAGAGAGAACTGAAGAGGGAGTTAGAAAATGGATTGTATTTTATAGCATGACAAGGAAAATTTACTTTATTCCCTTGGCAAAAAGAAAACTGTAGGACTCCTCCAGCAGAGGAAAGAAAAATGATCAGATTTCTTTGAACATATTAAGTCTATTAGCAAAACAGTAGGTAAGAGAGCATTTGGTGACATATGATCATTTGAGCTATGGGTATATATGGCATGATTTTAAGTATAAGAAAGACTTAGATTTAAACTCCTGCTCTTCAATTAGCTGTAAATCATTTGGTCAGTGATTTAACCTCTTTGAACTGAAGTTTAACCATCCTCTTTGTGGGCAGTAGTGTTGATCTGAAGGTTAATTAAATGAGGAACTAGATTTAGAGGACTTTGCATCATGCATGCAGTGCAATGAATAAAATTTGGCTTTTATTATTCCTCTAACACTTGAGATACACATTATGGTAGCTAATACATACAATATTTAAGGCAATCAGTCATGCAATAGCAGTCAGCTTCAATCCATTATGTCTATCAAAATGAATCAAGAAACTTTTCAAAATACCTCAAGGTTCTGATTCAGTGGCTCTGTACATCTGCATTTACTTTAGGCTGCAAGATAATTCTGATATGCAGCCACAATTAAGAACACTTATTTAGTATGTAATAGATTAGCTACTTCTTTTAGATTCAGTAGAGTATGTTTTGCTCACATACTCATAAATAACACGGGTTGATTCAGAGTTTATAAACCGCTGTGCCTCAGCTTCCATTATCATTATATAAGGAAATAGGAATTGCATCCTTATTTAAAAGGACTAACATTGACAGAGGCAGGCTTGTAGCTAAAGAGAATAATGCATATAGTTAAGACCAAAAAACATAGGCATATTCAGAGGAAGCGAATCTAAATGAGGCAAGGAATATCAACCATATCGCTTACTCTGTAATTCAAACGCACAAGTGAGTCAAAGATCGTGATGTTGTAGTCAGTCAGAAATCAAGACAAAAGGGGAAACTCAGAGACTGCATGGAAGACCAGGGCAAACGGCAGGCAAGTGAACAACAGGAAGGCAGAGGTGAGCAGGAGGTTCCCAAAGCTGGAAGGCGAGCCAGATGGACAGAGCTCAGGCAGGTCAGCAGGAACCGGGTGATCTACAAGTAAGATGAGCAGAACAGACACCAGATATCAGCAAAAAGGAGCACTCGATTCCAAAGCCATCTTCAGTCCCTGGCAAGAAGCTTCTTCCACACACTTCCTGCTACGGCAGGAACCAGTCTGTGGTGGAAGTAAGTAAATGCATGAAAATGGAGCCTGTGAAACTTATGGGAGCCCAAACAGTGTCAGATCTCAGGCAAACAATGCTGGACAACCACAAAAATACAAAACCACACAGAAACAACATTTATATTAAGTATTATTAAAATAGAAACTTATACTTAAGAAATGATTAAATATGCCTCAAAAACTATGTCAGAGTAATATGCTTTTTAAAAAATAAAATGCAGAATAATCTCTTGCATGCATTCATTCCACCAAATAACAACTACTGAATGGCTTTGATCATGCAGCCCTGTGCCAAGCAGTAAGTATAGTAAGATAAGAAGAGTCCACACTGATCATATTGTCTTGCAGAGGTAATAAAGGTAGAACTATTACAAGAGAATACGGTAAGGTCAGAAGCTGAGGCTAGGGAGATAAGACAAAAAGCCTCTAATGAAGCGCCATGTTAAAATCTTTGAAATATAATATTCTCTGACTTTAATCTGAAACAATACATCCAAGGCTCTGCAGTAGAAGATGCAATAGAATACCAAATAAAAAGTGAATTCACATATGGATTGAGCTTCACAATTGTTTGTGAAAGGTCAAATGAGGATTCTGGTTAAAAACAAGCTAGTTTATTACTATTTTTTATACTAGAGAGACAATACGATATTTACAAATATGAGTCTGATTTATTTCACTTATGAGGATAGGTTCAAGTTGCCTCCATTTACCTGTAATAGCCTCAAGATCATCTTTTTTATAGCTGAGTAAGATTCCATTGTATAAAAATACCACATCTTTTTCATACACTCTGCAGTTGATGGGCATTTTGATTGTTTCCAAGATTTAGCTATTACAAATTGCACTGCTACAAACGGGTGCACATATATCACTGTGATACGAACTTTTCAAGTTTTCTGGGAAAATGCCCAGGAGGGGAATAGCTGGATCGAATGGGGCTTCTAATCCTAGTTTTTTGAAGAATCTCCATACTGATTTCACAGTGGCTGCACCTCTCCACACTGTCCTCCTATTTCCCCACAGCCTCGCCAGCATTTATCAGTTGTATGTATGTTTAAGTGTGCAAGACAGATAACCATACTATTAGTTCATCAAACAGAATGGTTTGTACTGTCATTGTCCACTTTTTATGCTTTGATTTTGTAACTTGAACAACTACATCTAAGATAACAATATGTAATTTATCCACTAGTGATTTCTTACTTTTTTGAAATTCTGTATTATTTCTACCCTTTTTTATGTTTTGCTCTTTTTCTCTAAATAAAAAAAAATAAGCTAGTTTAAATGTGATTCTAAAGATACCAAAAGACTGCCCTTTTTTCAGAAATGGATATAGCTCCTAAGGTTTACATAAAGTCTATTTTATCTGTTCTACTCATTGGTGTAAATACATCCTCTCAAGAAAGTCTATAAAGACCACACAGAGGTATTCAGACAAAATGAACTTCATAGCATATTAATTTAAAACAATAAACATAAGCTTAAATTATTTTTAAAGTAAAGGGTTAGTAGAATAAAGAGCTACCACATTACACAAGAAGAGTAACATAGTCAGGAACGACTACACTAACTGCCAGATACTCCACTAGCTGATGTATTAGTCCCACTGAAGACAGTAAAACATGAGGTAGATTTTATCCCTTTTCTAGTCATTTATCCAATAGTGCATTTTTTCCTCTTCTTAGGATGGAGGAAGAAATCTACAAATACCACAATACCACAGATCTAAGATCTGCAGCCTTAGCTGCCCCCCTGCCCTGACCAGCAGGCCCTGCCAAGCTCTTTCTCACCTCCTTCAACAGCCAAATTTGTACCTCTTTACCTAAGTTTTCTTCTTAGTGATTTTCAAGAAACTGCCTGGCTATTTTTAATGATTATGGAAACAGAAGTTGAAAGGTTACATCCACAGTGACCCAAAGACTGCGAGAAAACCAAGAAAAAGTCCTGCTCTTAAGGGACACCTGGAAGGTGCTTGTCCCTTAGAGAAGACTGAAAGCGTAGAGGAGAGAAAATGAGGCAGTAAGCAGACGTGTTAGGTACATGCGGCAACTCCCTACAATGAATGGGATCACCATGTGCTGCAATCACGTACTAACAAAGAAATATGTTTTTTTAAAAAAAATGGAGTAAAAAGGAAGCAGAAAATAAACACCACAGAGAGGTCAAATAAGAAAAAGACCAAAAGTATCCATTGAATATGGCCAAATGGTGATCATGGAAAGTAGTGACTTTGTTTCAAATAATTTCCATTAAGTGATGAGACTATAAACCAGACTGGGTAACAAATGAAGCTGACAAAGAGGGGGAAACAGGGTGTATTACTGTTTCAGGAAGGTTGCTTTCAAGTACAGAGCTCACGACGGCTTTGGCAGGATAAAGAACGAAAGGACGGCTCCATTGTGGACGTGGAACATGGTGCTGGGGGTAACTACGGTAGAGCAGGTGAGAGAGGCGACCGAGGTGACGGTGACAGAGGAAGGTGCTCTAAGAAGTGGCAGCGGCCTATGACGTGTTGGTAGACAAGCTGGCGGCAGTGGAGGTGTAACTGGTGTAACTGGTGAAAGCATTAACGGCAGTGATGAGGTAGAAACGGAAATAGTAATGCTAGGTAGAGAAGACACTTTCGCTAAGGTGAAAGACCACTAAGAAAGAGAAAGAAAAAAAGGTGACAACTGTATCAGTCTCAGAGAAAAATAGACATGAAATGAGAGCAAATATTGAGGAACTCAATGGCAAAAGCGTCTCCCATTGTTAGTTGTTTGCATAACAAACTGCCCACAATCCTCCGAATGTGTCAGGGAGTTTGAGCCCGTCTTCATTTTGATGTGTCTTCTGCCCAGAACTCCCTTTCTCCCTCTCGTTATCAGTGTACACCTTCTATTTCTTCCACAAAATAGACTCAGAATCTACCTCTTCCAGGAATCCCCTGCCCCACTTAATTAACACGTTTTTTCCCTCAGCTCCTACAAATACACTGTACATAACTTTCATGTTGTTATTTGGAATCCTTTCAAAGATTTTTATTGTGAATTGCTAATGACAATTAAGGTCATCTAAAATATAATCTTAATACTCCCTCAATTTCTCTTTGTTTTGCACATCCACCTACACTCACGCATACATTTTTACATACACACACAATTTAATTTCCAGTACTATCTCACATAAAACCCGTGAATCCATATACATGCACAGCCCACACATCCTGCACAGATAGAGTATTTCATATCTTTAACAGATATGTACATAACTCACATCCATTGTGTGCATTCTTTATCCTAATCAGAGTTGAGTTTTGCAGAAAGGTTAAGGGCCATGAAACACAAAGGCTGCTTGTGGTACTGCAGCATAAGAAAGAACCAGGACTGACTGACTAGTGATGCTTGCCTTGGACTCTAGAGTTAAGATGAGTTAGGCCACTGATTTGCCATCTTGTTTCCTTAAGAATCTCACACATTGACAGCCATTGCCACAAGCTTACCACACACAGGTAAGTGGCCAGGGATTGGCTCTCCCAGGAATTGAGACACATGGCAAAGTTCTTGATGAAGATGACCTTGATGGAAAGAATAACAACAATAACTTAGATTTCCAAAGCATTTCATTAACTTCAAAGTACCCAGATAGGTTTCATCCAATTGAACCTTAGAGATTTCCTTTGTTTTATAGATTGCAAGGTTGAAGTCAGTCAGAAGTGCTCAGCAAGTTCAGTAGGGGTTAGTTAACTCATCCGTGGCCAGGGGGCACTTTTGACAGACATGGAAAGCACATGATCTGACCTATAACTGTGGTACCTTCTGGGGCAGAAGAGTTTCCCAAGAAATGTGGGTACCTCATTGCTCTGAGTAGGAATGTGTATCCTACACTTTTTACCCCTTCATAAAGCACAATCACAGACATTATGAGGGATGTTTGAAAATTGTTATATTTTGCAAAAAAAAAAGTGTTACAATGCAAAGCAAGTATAATACTAGAATATTTAAACAAATAGTCAATGTAACAAATACATACCCATTACTTTCATGGGCTAGGCACTGTGCTAAGTGACAGATACAAATAAAATATAAATAAGAAAAAACTCTAATGCTAAGAACTCACAAAAATATTTAATTCTCTAAATTTTCAGTCATTCCAGGAATTGAGGGTCCATATGGATCAATAAAAAGTGTATTAAATTGAAGAGGTTTTGTTGTGTGGTTTTCAAGAGCAAATGCAGGACTTTGCATGTACTAGGAAAATGCTCTACCCCTGAGCAATATCCTCAGATCCTGAGTCTGAAAATTCTATGTACTTGGTGGAAAGTGGGGTCCAGAAATCCAATTTTGTAACAAGCTTCTAAATATCTCTAATGCAAGTGGTACTAGTCCATGAACCTCACTATGAAATACACTGTTATAGTTGGATGTTAGTGAACTTAGAATTATGAGGTAAGCTATTTAAATTTCACTGCCATGGCAACTCAATCATCTGCAAACCTAGTTACCTAATTTTCCCCAATGGTGACATCTTATAAAACCATAGTGTGATACCACAACCAGAAAATTGACAAAGATACAGTCAAGATGTACAATATTTCCATTATCACAATGATTCCCTCAAATCCTTTCAGAGCCTCAGCAAGATTCCACCCTTACTCTGTCCTCTTGAGGCAATGATGAATTCTTCATGTCTATAATACTTTTTCATTTAAAGACTGTTATGTTAGTAAATTCATACAACATATAACCTTTTGGTACTTGCTTTTCTTTCCACTGAGCATAATTCCATGGCTATTTATTCAAACAGTCATAGGTACCAATTGCCCATCACTGTTTGTTGCTGAGTAGTATTCCACGAGAGAGATAGTTTATCTGCCCACTCACCCATCTAAGGAAATCCAGGGCTTTTTGTAGTTTTTGACTGTTGTGAATGAAGTTATACACATTCATGTGCAAAATTTAACCCTTTCTAAAAGCCACACTGGTTAAATAGAATACAAGAACCTGGTCTGAAGGTCTCCTAAAGAAGAACTACCCAGAGTATTCTTCAGTGAAATCTTCAATGTTCAGTTGAGTTTGCAAGTGGAAAATATTAATGCCACAAAACTCAACAAGTTGGCTATGATGCTCTATAGCAGCAGTTCTTACAGTCATAAAAACCAGATCATCAGGCACAGTTTAGATCCAGGTAGCTAGGAGAGGCTCCTCGCTACAGCGAGTTACCCGAAAGCCACCGCTACATCCTGTTTTAAGGCTGCCATCTTCCTATTCACACCTATGCCGTCCACATTAATCTTTATAGCTCTGTGTGCAACATTTAACCACACTGTGAAAAAGACATGGGTGCTGAAACACCATCTAATACCTTTTGGACAACCTTTATAATTCTAGCCACAAGATTAAAATCCTACAGCATCACGCCCTGATCACAGTTCCATGTCCACTCAGACATCATCAAGATGGGAAACCAATTAATCTTTTCATTGGATCATTTTCATTATATTTTACTTTCCTTTGGTAATTTTATCTTGATTTAGCCTGATAAAATTGTTAAATGCCTTATTCAATTTTGCATGAATCTACTCCTTTTCATGAAACCACGGCACTAGCTGTAGTTATGTTTTGATAGAAAATGGCACTGTGTATGATCATATGACACAACAATATGAAGCTGTTAAGAATCAATAATCAATATCAAAAGCACATATTCGAATGCAATTTTTTGTGGTATTAGGGACTGAACCCAGGGCCTTTGCACTATGCTACATCCCTCACCCTTCTTAACTGTTTTTTGTTTGTTTTGTTTTGTGTGAGACAGAGTCACTAAGTCACTAAGTTACTCCAGCTGGGCTTGAATTTGCAACCCCAGAGTGCTGGGATTATGGCATGTGCTACTGTGTCCACCACAAATGTAATTATTAAATGTTTATTTCTAGCCTGGACATCTCCTCTGAGTTCCGGACTTCCATTCACAGCTCCATTTGAAACCTTGTCTATAATTTGAAATTTCACATGATCAAAACAGAGCTCATCATTTCTCTCACCCCGATCCCAACCATCACCTCTTCACAAGTCTGACCCATCTAAAAACGGTCAGGCATTTAGACAGAAAGCCCGCCATTGCCTGTGAGCCCCCTTCTCCTTTGACTTCCCATTCGAGCCACCACTGGATCCTGCCGGCTCTGTCTCTGACGGGGCTGAGCACTTTCACTTCTGGTTCTCTTCTCTGTTGAAGCTACCTGCTTCTATTCTCCGAGGGCTCCACTGAGGCACTCTTTAAAATGATGCCTGAAGAAATTGAACCCTGTAGTTCATTACCACACTTCTGATTGTAACAACTTTAAAGCACTTAATTGCTGAAATGAACTTGTTTATTCTTCTTCGTTTCATTCTCTTCATTAGAATTTCTTAGAGGGCAAGGACACTATTGATTTTGTCCAACACTATCTCCCTAGCATTCAAAATTGCCACCAATATTTATTGACTCTGCTTATTCCCTAGGCACCCTTTTTATTATTCTAGAATGTTCAAAACTATTCTTAAAGATGTAGTGTGACTGCCGACAATTTATGTCCTGTGAGCATTTCTTCCTTCCTTTACAAAATGGAAGAAACTAAACTATCTATAAATTTGTTATCAATATGAAAATGTCATAATTCTATATGAAAAGCTGACTTCAATTAAAAAGTATTCTTTTCCTGCTTAATTTACTATGTTATTTCCATTTAGCTTCTTTTTTGTCATAAACAATAATGAATATATAGCTGCAGTTCACAAAGAACTTTCTAGCCATTGTTTCCTTTGACTCTCACCTCAAACTCCTGGAGCATTATATTTATTATTTCTGTTTAACCCATGGGGGTTTCCAGTCTCAGGAACACAATATGCTTAAATCTGCCAAGCATTTCACTAACCACATTTACTATGAATAAAAGCTTTTGGCTAATGTTTTAATTTTTTCATAATCAGGTAGATCCAGGAATCTTAATAAATGATCTTCCTCTAAAATACCTATTCACTCAATATTAACCATGTGTAGTTTAGAGATTCTAATAATTTCCTTGGCTTCACAAGGGTCTTGATGAGACTCAGATCCAGCCTTTTCTAGAAGAAAAGAAACAGTTTCTGCATGTTTGAATTGAATGCACCAAAGGCCCATATGATGAAATCTACTCCTTCCCAATTCTGCAGTAGCAGAATTTCTATCAACTATCACTCCTATTTGAATTTTTCTCTGAGTAAATGTACTGCTTCCGGAAAGCCTCTTTAGTGAACAGGAACACAAACTCATCATAAACATTTAGCTTCAAGTCCCCACTGCACAATTTATTAAGTGACTGTAAAGAAGTCATGGTCTCCCTTTTCTTTATTAGTAAAGTATATGAGAATATCCATGTCATAAGAAACATGCAATAGGTAAATTAGACAATGTGAAATAGTGTCCGGTGTCATGGTAGTATACACTGAGCCAATGGGAGATCCTCGCCATCTTGCTATCTTGAAGAAATAATGTGTCATTCTAATCACACATTAGAAAATAAGTCTTAAGGTAATGAAAGGAAAGACAAGATGGGTTCAAATATCACACTATATAAATGTTGAATGGGCAACAATTATAGTCAGATACTAGTTCTACATATATTTAATACAATAGTGAAGAACTGAATATTCTTAGAACAAGACAATTATACTGTAGTCTCAGAAAAAAAAAAAGGCTAGCACTCCTTTGCAATCACTTGGGGTTGTTTTTGTTTGTTTGTTGGTAGTGGGGATTGAACTCATGACCTGAAACTTGCCAGACAGGCGCTTATGACACAGAGGTAACTCCCCAGCCCTTAAATTTTATCCTATGGAAAAAAAGTAATACAAAGTTTCATAACAAAATAATAGGAGAATAACAACAGTTAACACATCACAAGTTATCTTTAAAGTAGTTGCTCAAGGTAAAAGATATGGTCATGAAAATTTCTCCAATTGTTATTAGCACAAACCTTCCCTTTTAATGAGCTAAGAGGCACTAATAGTATAACTGACTTTTGCAATCACTTTAAATTTATTCTTCTTCAACTGTGGGTTTCTCACATGACCATGTGGCTCTGGAAACCATCTGAACCTTCCAACTCTTGAGCTGCTTATTTAACGTCCTTCTGAGATCTAGAGAAGTCGAGAGGGAGTTTTCCTTCATGTAATTCAAATCTAGAACCTAGGAAGAAACAAGCAGGTAGAGGAAAGTGTCTGTGTGTTTTTGTTGATGTGGGTTGTTGTTATAGTCGTGAGAAAAGAGACCAGGCTTGGAATCATGAGTTTTGGGAGGAGCTGGGAATTTAAAATGAACAACAGAGAACCCGAGCTGAGGAAGCAAGAGTGATGGAGCAGGTTGTCTAAGGGGCTGGATTAGGTAGTCTTTCATCATCCTTCAGTCTCCAAGATTCCACTAAGGCCTTGGGCCAAGCCTTCCTTCTGACATGGATTCTGCAGCAGCATCTACAATTAGACAATATTCTTGCACTGTGCTCGGCAAAGTCTGAGTCCTGTGGTTCATGTTTCCACACTCGCCCACAGGTATTGGTTTTATTCTAGCTCCAGAAGTTCTCCTTACAGAAGGTGGGACACAGTGTTTACCGTGAGGGGTGAGGATCAGCGCTCTCTCGGTTGAGCCCAATCCTCTGGCTTCGCAGTTCAGGCATCACTGATAAAAACGGCTCCTAACAGGGCCTCTTCCTCCCCTTCCCCATCTTCTGTCTGCTCCACCCTCCCACTCGGGAACTGGCTTTTAGCTCCTGTCCAATCTCCCTCTCCTCCAAGTCACAGCTCTCACCCTTCCTACCCCTGCTCTCAGCACTCCTAAGGCTTCGCAACAAAAGCCCAGCGTCATTTCCTTTCAAAAACATGAGCATCCCTATTCTAAAGGGAATTGCAACTTCCAAGGCAGAGACTGGTTATTTCCATCTAATACTCTCACATTTCCATCACACTTTACATGAGCTTTCTTTTTCTGAGCTCCGTAATATCTTTAAAGAGCTGGTCAGTATTTAGCGGAGACAATGTCTCATGTAAAGCTTCCAGAAGCCAGGATTATATAGAGAAGAAAGAAAGGACATCAAATTCCAGGGCACAGACCAAGAAGAGTCAACTGGTAAAGGAAATGCTGGACAAACAGCAGTTTAGATCAAAATTCATAGGCAGATTTGTATTCTTTACGTGTCAAGGGAAGATTCAGGTCAATAGTTGCGCCTTGAATAAAGTAGAGGGGTGGAGCAAAGTACATACGAAGACCTTGTAACGTCATGATAGGGCAAAAATAAATAAATATGGATTCTTTTACTGAGATGTAATCTATTGGGAGCCGGAAATTTAACTCAGCTGCATAAGCACCTGCCTTGCAAGCCAAAGGTCTGAGTTTGATCCCTGGTACCAAAAAAAAAGATGCATTCCATTGTGTTAACAATTTCCAGTGCGGGAGAGGATTTCCAGAGCTTCAAAAACACCAGCAAGAGAAAACAAACTTAATGTCTGAGGCTTAGTAGCAGAGAAAAGTACAACAGGGGACCATCAGATGAAACTGAAATATAAAGAGGTTTAATGCGCTTCGCATATTGACCAGGTGGAGCAGCAGACATGGAAACCAAGCTTCAGCTTCATGGACTTGCCCTAAAACGTCTCCTCATGCATGAATGGAAGTACCCCGGACGAGGGGAGCACAGGGGCACATGATGTGAAGGCATTCAGAGGCCGCAGAGGAGGCAGACCTGAGCTCAGAGCTGCTGCTCTCCGAAGGTCTTCTGTTCAGAAAGCTCCCAGTACGGGGTACAAATGAAGATTAATCAGGGGGTGAGTGAGTAACTTAACAAGCAGCTCACCAGCAAGAGGTTTTGGCAGCTGCTGCAGCTCTTGACCCTTAACTGCCTCCAGTGTCATCCCCGGAGCTTTGTTTAGTAGAATTTGGAGTAAAGTCTTTTCAGCTTTGCTTAAGGACCATGCAAATGTTATGTAGATTGCACTTGATATTAAATAAGTCTAGAGTTTCGCTTTGGAGTTTTGTTTTTAACCCCATTGCTGCTCCCTTCCGAGACCCCGAAAGTGAATGGCCACGTTTATCCCCAGTCAGAAATCAGGAAACTCAGAGACACCCCGTTTAAGGACACCCCAGGTCCGTGGTGGAGTTGGAAAGAGCCGGCAGATGAAGGTAAGTCTTTTCCAGTTTCCAAATACACCCTTTAGATGCTCCCAGGCAGGCTGTGATCCCCAGAGGAATTTTCCCAGGGAGAGCCCAAAGGGCACTTTGGGGCCACGCTGCGGTTTTCACCTGCAGCGTGCTAACAGGGTTAGGTGGGCGGAGCGGGGGCCTCCAGTGATACTCGCGCCCCAGGCCCTGAGCCGCCCGCACCCCCGGGCACAGCATGGGAAGGTGCCACTCAGACCGCCCGCTTTCAAGCGGAGGGAACCGAGCTTCTGCAGTGCGTCACCCTGAGAGCTCCAGGAAACAGCCTGCAGAGCCATCAGTTGGGGCCCTGGCGACAGACACCAGGCCCTGGACCTACCCGCTCACCCCGGGCTGTGCGCCCAGCTGCCGGAGCCAGCCCTCTGTCCAATCCATCTTGGTCCCCTGGCTGCTGCAGAGCCGAGGCTGCGGGGGCAGGAAGGCACCTGGACCAAGTGTCCGGACCAGGCTGCCCAGGGCTCCAGAGCTGCAGCCAGGCCAGGTGTCGCCAGCCTGCAATCCAGCTGGGCCGGTGCCTTAGATCCAGTGAGGGCGGGGAGGGGACACAATGACTTAGATCCAGTGCGGGCGGGAAGGGCCCCAATGACTTGGGAACCACCCCTTCCATTGAGGAAGGGCTCCAGGCTGCTCAAGAATAAAACCAGGGAGGTCATGATGATACAGTGGAATGAAACTCCCAACCTGCTATCTGTCTGGTAGGAGTTCCTGTTCTCTAAAATCGAAGAATGAATTTTAGGAACAAAGGAGGTTAAGAGCAGAATGTATTTATTGAGAGAAAGAAAGCTTCTGTCTGAGAGAGAGACAGAGCACAGAAGGGGTCCCAAGTGGGTTGTCAAAGACTGTCTTTTCTAGGGACTTTTTTGTTTTGTTTTTGGTACCGGGGGATTGAACTCATGATCTTGTGTTTGAGAGGCAGGCCACTAAGCTGAATCCCCAGCCCTCTAGGGATTTTAATAGAGCAAAATCATGGGGAGAGATGGGTTCAATGTGGGGGAAAAATGGGAACTTGCAAGGTGGGCATAAGGCAGGAAAGAACCAAAAAGATTAATTGCTCAGGTAAAACTGATTAAATTAGGAGCAAATGGGGGAGTGAGTCACTTAGTAAGCAGGCCTGCTTAACGGCAGTGACTCTTCCTGTGGGGCGGTGGGATGCTGACTCCTGGCTTGCTGAGGGTGATAGAGAACTATCTGGACTGTGGATTGCCGGAGTCCAGCTGCGGCAGGGCTAGGGTTTCCCAAAGGTGGTCAGGGAGTCAGCGATTGAGAGACAGAAAACACTGTACACCAGTCTGTGAGTGAATCTGAATCCGCTTTATTTTTTAGAAGCTGGAATATATATATGCTAACCTTGGCAGCAACCCCCAGCCCCAAGCAGGAAGCGCCCCAGGCTTAGCAGGTGTTAATTAACTCTTTTCATCTTTGTAACATCTCAATCTTGTTACTTAGTTAGTTTGGGAAATGTAAGCTGAGGCACCTGGAT
>PVLA01012536.1:0-42861 GCA_004027455.1 Hydrochoerus hydrochaeris | reverse complement strand
TAAATTTTTTTTTTTTTTTTTTTTTTGTACTGAGGATTGAACTCACAACCTTGTGCTTCCCAGGCAGGCACTTACACTGCTGAGCTAAATCCCCAGCCCCACAGTACTTATTCTAACCTTTCTTATTTAGCTTCCTAAAATGATTTTCTTAGAAAAGAAGATTCTGCTGCTTAAAAAGAAATGTCAATACCACTAAATTTGATCTTTAAGACCTAATCCAGCTTGATGTTTTGGTTCTATGTTTGACATATTGAAAATATTCCCCCCTAACTACTAGGAAAAGTTTTAGCCCAAGTTTATCCAAAAGGCACCTGAGGCAAGTTGATTCTGGGTAAAGTTATGTCTAACATGATCTTCTGGTATATGGCAGTGATATGTACAATAGTATAGAAGAAATATTCAGTTCTTAGAAAAGTCTTACCTTAGAAATAAATTCCTAAGTAAAGAATTAGTGTTTAAATATTCTCAAGGGTCAGAATTTTAGGAAATTATGAAAACACTAAAACATTATCACCTCAGTTCAGACTCCATGTTAAATTACAAACCAGAATAGTGATGTACAAATTGCACTTACCGTGATTTCCTAGAATTGGACCATCGCAACTTTCATGTATCTATTTTAAATATCAGAGATTAACATACACATTTTTCTTTCAAAATGAAACTAAAATATGCCACATATGGAGGCTCTGTAATCCCAGCACTCAAGAGGACTGCAAGGAAGGAGTTCTACTTTGAGTTCAAGGCTAGCCTGGGCTACAGGCTAATGAGTTCAAGACCAGGCTGAACTACATAGTGAGAGTCTGTCTCAAAATAAGCAAACAAAAAATTAAGCTAAAATATATTTGAAAAGCAGCAGACAACAATATCTACAGAACTGTAAATTTCATAAAAGACCCAGTTAAAGCAAAATGGAGGCTGTTATTTCTGGAGAAGGTAGCTCTGTGGTAGAACAATTTGCCTGGCATGTATAAGGCCCTGGAATCTGTTCCCAGAAATGCAAGAAAAAATTGGTTGTCCATATTATTGTTGGTGTTGTTGAAGCTGAATACACATGCAGGGCTGTGGCATGGCCTGGACATGGCTGAACTGAGAATGAGAAGATGCCTCAGTGGGCAAGATAGACCATAGCTGAGGACCCCTGAAGACTTTCTTCTAGGATAGTTCTCCTTAATTAGCATCATCTGTTGCTTGGAGGAGTCTTTGAACCCCTCCCAAGGTCCTACTCAGGTTTCCTGTGTTTTCCCCTCTAACTCCTTCTTTGTTTGAATACTAAATAAATATGGTGCGCCCAGTGACACTGTCTGTCTCAGCCGCCAGAGTTAAGAACTCTGCAGAGGGTTTCAATCCTCCTGGAGCCCTAAAGATCATACCACTTGTCTCATTCATTTGGGCCTTGGGCATGCACTCGTTTGGGAGATTGGGAAACTAGGCACGGACCCCAATACTATATAAATGCATATGTTCTTCTATCAAGATAGTTTTGAAGTGATAACATAAATGTATTTTGTATTATGAATTATTAGGAACTGGGAAAATAAAAAAATATACTTATCTGGGGTAGGAGGAAACATTAACAAAAAAGAAAGTACTGATGTTAACTATCCCCCTTCCTCTTTTTCACTTGCTCCTTTTCAGAACTATTACTTGTGATATACATACACAGAACACAGAAAATATACATCAACAGTTTAAATACTCATTATTCCAAAGCTACTAAATTTTCATAGAACATCTTTAAGCATGTTTGTTTGAATAATCTGTGTTCTTCATTACAATTACTAACTTGAGTTTCTCATTTATCATTTTTTTGCTTTTATTGATATTTACCACCAAAATATGTACAACTTAATTTTTCCTGTTTTCGAACTTGATAAAAAATGAAATCACAAGCCAGACATGGTGACATGTGCCTGTAATCCCACTACTCTAGAAGGCTGGAGCTGGAGGATCAAAAATTTGAGCCTAGCCTAGGTAACTTTGTGAGATGCTATCTCAAAAAATAAAAGGGCTAAGGATATAGTTTTGTGCAAAGTTCCTTGGTTCAACCCCCAGTACCATAGCAAATACATGAATGAATGAATGATATATTTTCTAAGTTGCTTTTCTTAAGCAACTGCTCTACTGTAAAAAAATACAATTGAATTTTATATGTTGACATTTGTATCCAGCAACCTCGTTAGACTTTAAATAATTTAATAATAAATATGAGAGTTTTCTGAGTCTTTGAATAAGACATCATATCCATCTATTAATGGAAGATCTATGCCCTTACTCCTTTTGAATCCTTAAACCTCTTATTTTATTTTCTTATCTTACTGCACTGGCTAGGACATCTAGTACAGAAGTAGTGGTAGCAAATATCTTAGTCTTACTTTTTGCTGTTGTTTTTTTGGTACCAAGAATTGATCTCGGGACCTTGTGCTTATCAGGCAGGCTCTGTGCTGCTGAGCTAAATCGCTTCTGTCTTAATCTTAAAAAGAATGCTTTCAACATTTTACCACTATATATGATATATCCTGTAGATTTTTTGTGGGTCCCTCTTACAAGATAAAAAAGTTCTACTTCATTGCTAGTTTCCAAAAGTTTAGTAAGAATGAATGTTAAAACTTTGTCAAATGCTCTTCTCCTGTCTGAGTTGATGACCATATTTCTTCCTGCTTTAATCTATTAGAACATGATAAATTACAATTAATCAATTGTCCCCAAACTAAACAACTTTGCATTAGTGAGATAAGACCAACTGTAATACGTTGTAAAAGGCAACAAAACAGAGAAAACAAAATTTTAGGTACTGTTTGAAATTTCATGGTGTTTCACTGCCATCTTGTGGCAGGAAGCAATACCAACAGTACACAGCTTTAAAACTTAGCCAAGGAGTTGCTCACTTAGAGTATATATCAATATATATCATTTAGGGAAGCTCTGAAGAAAAAGCCAGACATTAATCCCACCTAAATGATTCACAAAAAAGTAGTTGAAAATCAGAGCCTTTCCCATATGCCTGTGGTTGGATTACTTCTGAGAGGTAAGTCCATCAAGAGATTTCTATTTCAGCCTAGTCAAGACTCAACCAATTTCATTATATAAAGTCTAGAAGATGTCAATAGAAAATACTAATCTCTGCTCTAAAAATTACCTCAGACTTCTGTCAGAAGCACACTGAATTCACAATTTCTCAAGCTGTTTTGGTGCCAACGGAATATGGCAGTTTAGTTTATAAGGTAGCAGTGAATGGAGAAAATTTATTAATAGGAAGTATCAGCAAGGCATAGTGGCACACACGTGTAATCCCAGAACTCTAGAGGCTGAGGCAGGTGAGGTACAAGTTTGAGGCCAGCCTGAACTACAAAGCAAGATGCTCAAAATACCCCCTACACATGTAAAAAAGGAAGTGACACAGTCCTATAGGGATAGTTTGGTTTGCTCACTGGAATTACAAATTTCTCTAGAAAGAGATTCCTCAAGAGGAAGTTTACCGTTCTGGAATTGTGTCTCTACTTTCAGGTACTGGCGGAGCAAATCCATCACCACAGCCTTCATGTGGCCTCGAATGCCACTTCGGTATCTAGGCAGACAGAAAAAGTTTCCAATAAAAAACCCAACAAGTCAACACTATTAAATAATAAACCCAAAGGCCAAATTTACTTTCTAGATTTTCCCTTGAACAGCTTTTCCTCTGAATATACGGTAGGATACAGACAAGCCTAAAATCAACCAAACAGATGAATTTAAATCCCAAGCCTAAAAGTAACCTTACTACAGACGAGATCTTTTATAAAGGATAAGAGAAAAAGGAAAATAAAAACAACTTCATAGTTGTATCTATCATTCTGATTCAGTTCTCATTGCTAGGCTAAAATTATTGTCACACCCTTGAAATGGCAGATTTCTGAAAAATTTTTCAGTATACTGTATTACAGTTGAAAATACTCCACAAATAGCCCTTTAGTCTAACTGGCTCTTTAAACTGAAAACAGCAGCTGTGCCTGGTGGTACACTCCTGTAATTCCAGCACTCAGGAGAGTAAAGCAGGAGGATTGCTATGAGTTTGAGGCCAGCCTGAGTTACCTAGTGAGATTATGTCTCAAAAAAAAAAAAAAACAACCAAACAAACAAAACAAACAAGAACATACGTCATACTGAGTCCTGTGTCAGAAGAAAAATTACGATATTCATCAAAGAAACAATAGAATTGCTCTGCCTTAATGATGGATGGAAAGAATATTAAGAGATTGGAAATACTTAGTATCACAGTTAGGTCACAATCATAAAATATTTTAAAATATAATTATCTTCTGAAGTAAAAAGTGCTTTCTAATTTCTCAAAATCAGACCTGAGGGAATACTCTTCATGACCATTTAAAAGAAAGAAAGGTGAAGGCATGGAAAGGACAGGAACATATGATTACCTCTGTACTAGTTGAACAATGCTCTGAGTGTTCATAAAGAAAACTTCCCGTTCAGATTTCCGGTTCAACGTAGCTGCATGACTATCTAGGATGTTGGCAATCTAAGGCATAAGAAAAAATAAATAAATAAAGCCTAATCTAACAAAGGACCCAAAGCATCAGCCTCTGTAGCACCATTACTAAGAATCTTCTTAGTAGTAAAACACCAATTCCTACCTTTAACATGTTGGCAGAAGCTGGAAGTCATCAGGCATAGTTTAGGGGCTAACATAATAAGCAAGCAACTTTTCATTCTTCTGACTCTGATACCAATGGAATCATGACAACATCACAAAAACTACTATCTATCTGGAGGCTCTGACAGACAAGATCTACTTAAATTGAAGTCCAAGTTTTATTTCTCACTTGCCCAGCTTTACTCCCTATGTAAATCTACTTTACAGGCAAAGTGGTTGGGAATGTAACTTAATAATAGAGTACTTGCCTAGCATGCATAAAGCCCTAGGTTTAATCTCAGTCACCATAAAGAAAAAAAAAAAAAAAAGAGTTGGAGAAGGGAAGGAAAGAATATAGTTAGGGAGGGTTTACAAATACTGCTAAGGAAGTAAAGAAGCTCTGATAATAAAATTATCATTAGGTCTTTTGCTTTATATTTATGAATATACCTCTAATTAGAGAACAGCCTTAAGAACAAAGGTAAATGGATCACACAGCCAAAGCATGGTTTTCTCACACAAGATGCCTTATATTTCATATATACTGCTTTCATTATTAGGCTTATATCCTGAGGCAGTTTGGAGGATTTAATGCTTAAAATTGTAAAAGCCAACATCCAGACAGTAAGGAGGATCTAAACAGAACAGAATTCCACAACATGACCTCCAGTGGAAAATAGTAGTGCTGCCCTATAAATACCTGCTGGCTGGGAAACTGACAGAGAACTGATGTGATGTTGCTGGCATATTGAGCCATTTCTTTCTTGATTGACTTCTCCACATTGAGAGGGATACGGCCAGAGACACTGGTCATGATATCTTGCAATTCCAGGAGAGGCAGGGAGGGATCTCTGAGGGTCTTCATCAAGCGCTCCACCCAGTCTTTTACCTGAGAAAAAATTGAAAATAGGATCTAAAGTTATAATCTCCCTAATAAAATGAGGTATCTGAATTCACTGTCACATAATATTTACTTTAATATTGCTGACTAGCTGAGTGTGGCTGGGCACTCCTGCAATCCGAGCACTCAAGAGGCTGAGACAGGAGGATTGCTGTGAGTTTGAGGCTAGCCTGGACTACACAGTGAGCTCAAGGCCAGCCTAGGCATAGAGCAAGACTTTGTCTCAAAAAAAAAAAAAAAAAAAGAGTAAACATCAAACACTGGCTCTATTCTGTTTTAAAAGGAATAATCCCAACTAAAGGTGAAATGTATGACAAAGCTAAGAAGCAAGGATTTAAAGACTGAATCCCCCAACTAAATAGTGGGAGAATTCCAAACCAAACAGCTTTTTTCTAACTCTCTAAAAAATCCTCAAGAGACTTTATTTTGGAGAAGAGAGTTGATTCATACCCTGCTGCTAAAGAAAGGATCTGGAAGGCAGTATCCATTCATTACATTGACCAGATTATCCAGGACATAGTGGAACACTCGATGGAGCTTCTCGCCTCTAAGTGCTGTGCTCTGGATCCGTGGCAGACTACCAGTGTGAAGCTCGGCCTGTCAATCCCAACAAGAAATTGTCATTCATTACCCTATATTCAGGTACAAACACACCACTGCACCTCGGAGCCATCATTCAAAATCAAGACATCTCATCAGCACATCCCACCTACTACAAAAGAAGGCAGTGGAAGAAGCAAAACAGCAAAATTATAGCATCTTTGTATTATTAAATTAATTCTTGCAAGTTCTACTTCCACAATATGATAAGCACAAATACAAGGCATAAAATCAGAGGGAATAAAGTATAAGTTAAAAAAAATAAGCAAATTGAGCACACACACACACACACACACACCCAAACTACAATGTTCTTTAGCTTTTGAGGGCAACAGTCCCTTTCTTCTCACCTGCTGAACCTTGCTGGGGTTGTCCAATTGCATTTTGGCTATTACACAGCCAGGATCAAGAGCTGCTCCAGGTCGCTTGACATAATGGATGCAGCCAGATTCAGAAGCTGTTAAGGTCATCACCATCTTCATTACCTACAGTGGAAAATATACAAATTAGAATCTAATCTCTCCTTAGATAAAAGAATGTTTTAAAGAGATCAGTGTTTCCCTTAGCAGCTAAATCTAATTCATGAACCCCTCGAAAGTGGGAATCTTATCAGTCTCCTACAGATTACCAAGATGAGAAATTAGAACATTTGTTAGAATATAGCTTTAAATATTAATGAGTTACTAACAGTTCACCTGTTTCTAACTTTTGCAACAATTTGTGATTTTACTTATTTTGTACTTAGAAGTGATGAACAATTTGGCCTCCTCATACTAATGGATATGGTACTCTCAGAATGTCTACCTAAGATACCCAGAAGGCTAAAACCTAAGAACTTTCTTTCTTTCTTTCTTTCTTTCTTTCTTTCTTTCTTTCTTTCTTTCTTTCTTTCTTTCTCTCTTTCTTTCTTTCTTTCTTTCTTTCCTTTCATTTGCTAAGCAACCCTAGCCAAGTACATGTTCTAAATTCTTCTTAAAAATCTTTTGCCATGGCATTGGTTTAGGTGCTACTCATTTCTGGTTTAAAAGTACTTTACTTCAAAAATCTCCTAAAAGATTTCTCTACCTGCTATCTACCTCCAACAAGGTACCCAAAAACAATCATTCAGGAGGCCAAATCTTAGAACACTTTTCAACCTCCTGCCTTCAGGATAGTCTAAATTTACTGGTATAGCAAATATGACCCTTCACGACCTCACATTCAAGCCCTCATATTGCTTCTTTAGCATGTTTGCTTGCCACTCCCCATTCAACCTTACTCTATTCTCAAGCAGTACTAATACATACTTGCAGCTCCTAAATACAGAACATTCTTTCTTATTTGTGTCTTCATACACAGTGTTCCCTTAACTTTAAACACTCTCATATGGCCTTCTTCACCTGATCTAGTACTAGCTATCTTTCAAAACTTAGATCAAATGTGCCCTGTTTCAGGGTATCTTCCCTTACTATATACCCTTGGGTTAGGAATTCCTCTGCACTTGTGCTGTGTTCTCTCATAATTCATCACATTTCATCATTTGTTTGCTTTGTGCCAACTCCACCTACCATATGTTTTCTGTATAGCTAGCAGTTGGCACAACACTTAATAGTCAGTAGGTGCTACTGCCTAGTATCTATTTTTAGAGTCATATTTTCTGCATTTGTCAAGGAAAAAATGAGCTTTTTGTTTGTAAAAATTTAAGGTTTACAACCTGAATTAAATCAACTGATATTTTCTTTTCTATTTCCTTCTGTTATTTTTCAGTTTGAGTTTATTCCAGCTAACCCTTTTCCTACACTCCTTCCCAAAACCAAACAGTCTATTTACCACCCTGACCTCAATCTCAGCGTAGCACTGGCCAGCAAACACATGGCCTCCATCCTCCACAATGTACTGGATTAACTTCCCAGCAGAAGGTGAACGCATCACTGATGGGTCATTTTCCTTCTCAAACACACAGGTTTTATTGCCAATTGTAATGCGATATCTAGGAGGTAAATGGGAGCAAGTGAGCCAATAAAGTACCTCAGAATATATAGAGGAAGAGCAGAGAATGTCATTCTTAAAAAACACCAAAAACCAAAAATTATTCAATACATGAATATACAGAGGACATTCCTTGTGTCATTTTTACAATATTCTCCAATAAGGGTCAGAATAAATAAACTTTGGTATATTCATTTAAGGAAATACTATATAGTCATAAAATGACAGTCACCTTTACTTAAAAAAAAATACAGAGGCCAGGCACGGTGGTGCATACCTGTAATTCTCGCACTCAGGAAGCTAAAGCAGGAGAATCACTGTGAGTTTGAGGCCAACCTGAACTACATAGCATGATCCTGTCTCAAAAACCAAAAGAAAAGAAAAGAAAAATCCCACAACGGTGGCTTATAGATTTTTTATTATCCATTCACATTAGAATAGTAGGGAAACTTGTTTTCTTTTCTGCTCTCTCTCAGTAAATGAAATTTTTGCTTAAGATGGCCCCAGACTTCTGTACTCAAGCCAGCTTCCTGCCTCAGCCTCCCAAGCAGCTGTAGGCATATCCAGCTTCTGATATGTTTTCTATTGTAAACATTTCTGCAACACTGAAGTGTATATACTTTTAATTAAAAATGAGTACACTAGCATGGAAGTGCATAACTGTAGACCCAACTAATCAGAAGATTGAGGTAGAAGAATCACAAATTTGAGGACAACATAGGCAATTTAATGACACCCTGTCAAAATAAAAATTAAATCCCCAGTACTGCTAAAGGTAGGGGCTAGAAAAATCCTATAAAATACCAATACTAAGAATAAAAATTAATACAATGACCAGCACTCAGTCACGCACCTATCCACTTCTTCCTTCATGTACGTGGTGTAACTACTGCCGTCATATGACAAGAGCAGTCCTCCGTCACTCAGCCGATGGACATCAACTTCTACACATGAGCCATTCATGATCACCACGTAGGAGTTGGGAGACTGCCGAGTTACCTGAAATGAATAAGAATCAGCAGGGATAAGTTAGTATATTCCTTCTAAGTAGAGCCCCTGACAAAATTTCTGTATTTCAAGATACACATAAAAATGTGTTAGGGAGAAAGAAGACAAGATGGCTGATCAGTGAGCAACAGAATACAAAGCCTCCCAGGAGAAACAATTCATATGCCAGAATAAAACACCCTGGAGAGACCCAGACAGAGGGAGATGGATCTTCTTAACCCAGGAAGAAATTAAAATTTAAAAAAGCTCATCAAATACTTCAAGACTACAACTGAAACAGCTAAAAACTAAAGGGACACAGAGTTTTCGCGATGACTCGCCAAGTTTGCACCAGCTTGAATCCGCACCAGCAGGCAGAGCCGCCCAAAGTCGTTCGCACTGCCACTCACAGGAAGAATGGCAGCACTGAAGTCGGGGGTTGGTGAGCCCAATGGAGAGCAGAGAGTGGAGCCAGTGGAGGAACCTTCATTGATCCACAATCAGTGCTGGGAGACCCCTCCACAGGAAGGGCACGACCAGGTGGGCGACATGTTGGAATCGGGCAGGAGGAGCCTGAACTGGGAGTGACAGTGACTTCAGTTGGTTGCTCCCTCCCCAGAGCAGATTTGTATGATTTGCTTGGACTGGGCTGTGCCCCTGGCCAGGACCCAATGAGCTGTCCCAAATCGATTCCCTGCGCCTAGCACGCACTGACGGGGTGATTGCCCCTGAAGTTTGGCTGGCCCTGAAGTTTGGGAGGGGCAGGTATACACAGCCGCTGCTTACACCTCAGTGGCAAAAACAGGCAGGAGAGGGCGGAGTTCCCTTGCCAGCATGCTTCGGAGGAAACATGGCCAACAGGGAAAGGGGCTGGGACCTGCACTGTAACCTGTGTGGAGAAAGCCAGGGCCATGACAGGAGAGAGACACAGGAGGAGGCCTCCCGCCCACAACCCTGAGAGCTCTGATCCAGGAGAAGGAAAAACAAGGGAGACTGAGGGTGGCAAACACACAAGATCAGACGTGGCTTCAACGGACATTAAGAGATATCTTCAGGACCTTGTAGACGAGGTCAAAACTGAAATATTAAATCAGGTAAAGCAGGATTATGAGTAGAGTAATAAAAGAAATGCTCTCAGGAAGCATCTCTCAGGATGATACAGATGAAAGAAGGGAGGAACACAAAAAAAGAAGAGAAACATTCGATAAAGAAAATATAGAATACATGAAGCAGATTCAAAGAGACTACCAGGAAATTAAAACTCCATTAAAAGCTGGCAAAACGCCTTAAAAGAAACTAAGGATAGACTATCAAAACTTGAAGACAAGTTTGCAATGTGTGATCATGAAAGGAAAGATCTCTTAAAAATAACAAGGAAACAGGCAGTAACAATACAAAGGCTAGAAGATGACAAGAGAATCTACAATTTAAGAATAAGAAATGTGAACAAAGAAGCAGAAATACAAATAGGCGAATTACAAAGGCTATTCATGGAAATAATTAAGGAAAACTTCCCAAGCATGGGAAAAGAAAATGACATTCGGCTGTACCATGACTGATCATAATCAAATCTGGCTTGTTGGATTGCTGCTTTGTATTGATAGATTTTATTCTAAGCTGTTATGATTGATAGTATCAAGTCTGAGAGTATAGGCAACTGCACTGAAGATGACAAGATCCACTAGAATATCCACTCTGGTTTGATTATTACCTGCCTTTGAAGTTTTATACTGTCTACAATGTTTTATTTTACTAATATTGTTATTTACTGCTATACTCAATTATAATGCTATATTCAATTATGCCCAATGATATAGACATTCTATTGAAGATAATAAGAAACAACACAGTAATCATTGTAGATCACCTTGTACTGTGGTTTTATATGACTTTTTGGTTTCACGTTTTTATAGGAATTTGTTTTGTTTTGTCTTGCTAAGTTTTGTTTTCCCCTCTAATACAGAAAGGATAGAAATACACATAGAGATTAATGCATGCGTAGCTGTTCACACTCTCACTGTTTGACTATCTACTTTGTATACTTTAATTTTGTAACTTGAACAACTATTTCTAAGAGGATAATATGCAATTTATTAACTAGTGATTTCATATTGTTTATCTTTTTTTTTTTTAAATTCTTTTTATCTCTACCCTTTACATGCTTTTGTTTCTCGTTAAATAAAATCTAAAAAGAAAAATGTGTTAGGAGAAGGAAATTCAAGGTACTGATGCTATTGCATCAGCATCTATCAGCCATGGCTCTGTCCTGGTACAAGTAAATAAGCCTACTTTAGTTGCTTCTCTGTACTCTGGCTGCGTCTTATACCCACTTTATTTCTCAGCTTTAATGTGAGACTGAAAACCAGTTAAAACACATTTTCATAAAATCATCAAATACTGCTTCAGCTATTCACACAAATAATGACTGTAATTTCACTAATATCTCCATCCCTACACTAACCAAACTTTTTCTTATCTCTTATCTCTAAAGAGAAGTATGTGACAGAGACAAAAAGGAAGGTGCAGGCTTTTATGGCATTTGCATACCTTAAGTACATACTTGATTCCATCGTAGATAAGCTCAACATCTACTGTGTTCAGAAGTGTATGAGCAGGTAGGACTTGACCCCTGAAATAAAAAAATTACTTCTAGAAAGTTTTAATGGCTTATAAAGGAATCTCAAAGATTTTTGGTTGTGGCATTTCCTGAAATAGCAAGATGAGAAACAACCTAAATGACTATCCGAAAGAGAGTAATAACATAAATTATGCAAAAAACATATAATGAAACTTACTGAGATACAACTTACACAGAACGAAATGTAGTAGCTCAATCATTTTTAAATGTGTAGTTTACTATGTTAAGTATATTTACATTACTGTGCAACCAATCTCCAGAACTTTACTAGGCAAGATCAAAACTCTATAACTATCCAACAAATATTTCCTAATGCCTCCTTCCCCTAGACCCTCACGTGTTCTATGAGACTGATTACCCTTGAGATTTGATAAAAGTAAAATCATATAGCATTTGTCTTTTATGTGGCTTATTTCACTTGGCCTAATATCCTCAAGGTTCATGTTTGCTTGTTTTTGATTTTGGAGACTGAACCAGGGGGCACTGAGCTATTCCCAAAGGGTTTCACTAAGTTCTTCCAAGTCTCAAACTTGTGATCTTCCTGCCTCAGCCTCCTGAGAACCTGGGATTCATCTGTATTTTTCTGTTTTTTCTTGGTGTGTGTGTGTGTGTGTGTGTGTGTGTGTGTGTGTGTGTGTGTGATTTTGCATTACTGGGAATTGCACATGCTACACAAGCATGATAATACTAACCTACATCCTCAGCCCTCATTCATGTTTTATTGTATGTCAAAAGGGCTTTCCTTTTTAAAGTTAAATAATATTCCACTGCTATGTATGCACTACATTTTGCTTACTCCTTTATTCATCACTGGACATTTGAGATATTTTTACCTTTCAGCTACAGTAAATAATGCTGCTATTAACTGAAAGTATCTATTTGAGATTATGTTTTCAATTTTTTGGTAATACTCAGAAGTGGTAATCCCAGATCATATAATAATTCTACTTTTAATTTCCTGAGGAATTTTATTATTGTTGTCTATAGTGGTTATACCATTTTACCTTCCCACCAAGAGAACACCAATGTCCCAATTTTTCCACATCCTTGCCAATACTCGTAATTTTCTGATTTTGTTTTGTATAGCAGACATCCTAATGGGTGTCAGGTAATAGCTCATGGTGGTCTTGATTTGCATTCCCCTTGTTAGCATAGTTAAACATCTCCTCATATTTATGACAATAACGAGCCATTAAAAACAAAGAAGGTGGGGCTAAGGACTTTAGTTCAAAGGCTCAAGCGCTTGCCTGGTAAGCGCGAGGTTGAGAGTTCGGTCCCCATTACCATAAAAAAAAAGAAATCTCAAAATAAAAATCATAAATAGCCGATAAAAACAAAAGTTTTTCATGTACTCTTATGAAACACTAGATTACACCATTAAATGAAAGAAAACAACGTAAAGAAAAATAAACATTTGAAGAAACTATTTACATTTTTAAAAATCTGGGAGCAAAAGAAACACATACTATACATGTCTCTGCAATATGGACTGACTAAAGGGAAGGACACTGGGTGGCCAAGGAATACAAGTAAGAAGGAGATTTTCATCACATGTCTTCTTGTGCCTTTTGAATTCTGAAGCATGTGAATATATTATTTGTTCTTAAAAATAAACAAAACCTTGAAAAATTAGTAAAGAGAAGGAATGATAAGTCAACGGTGGCAAGTTGACAGTAATTGCTGAATTTGGGTGAAGAATATATAGAAGTGATAAATACTATTCATGCAGCTCTTAAAAACTTAAGTTACAAAAATAAAAAAGTTGGGCTGGGAGTATAGCTCAGCAGCACAGCATCTTCCTAGCAAGAGTGAGGTCCTGAATTTGATTCCTAGCACCAAATAAATTTAAAAATTAAAAAATAAAAATAAACAAGTTTCAAATTATGCAAGTTTTTTAAATAAATTAAAAATAAGAACATCAAAGCAGAGGGTGGCTTGCAGAGAAGATTGTATGTGACACATTTGTGCATCAGTAGGAAAGGATTTAACAGAGATTTTTTTTTTTTTTTTTTGGTAGCTGGGATCAAACTCACAACCGTGCACTTGCAAGGTAGGTGCTTATGCTGCTGAGTTAAAAAATCCCCACCCCTTAACAGAGATTTTATATTGAAGAATAAAAATAAGAAAGACTGCACTGGTAAAGAGGACAAAGTAGGCCAAGGATTTAGCTCAGCAGCATAAGCGCCTGCTTGGCAAGTGTGAGGTTGTGAATTAGATCCCCCGTACCAAAAAAAAAAGGAACAAAGTACTGAAGGACTTGAAAGTCATGCTGAGAATAACAGTGAAAGATATTTATCACAGCAATTGAGTAACTTCAATCTTGATTCAATTTTCAAAATTGTTTTCTTCCTTTCAGACATTTTAAAAGGGAGTTGATACAAGTCTAACAACAGAGAAAGAAATAAAGTACCTGTGATTAAAGTGTTTTAATATGATTAGCCCTTTGGGCAATTCTTCTGGAAATTCAAAGGGAAAGCTTGGTCTCCAAAATGAGTGTTAGAAATTAGTTCAGCCCCATATATGTCTGACCTTTCAGTTGAAAGATTTGTGAGGTTACCCTAAATATCGGCCTCAACTATTAATTCCTGAGAAGTGATACAGACAATACATGATATATTTAGGGATCCATGAGAGAGAGAAATGTCAGACATTTATCACAAAGGTTTGGGGAGTTTTGATGCTTGCACAGAACAGAATGTTTACTACAGCTGGATTTCAGTTTTTAAAAGAGCAACCTGTTTCAACTGTGGAATAAGCTAATTTCTAGAATGTGGAGTTAAGAGTCCTAAAATAATTTGCCATGAATTACTACATCTCCTCTCTTTCCCTTGCCACCATTCCATGAATAAAAAATAGCTTTCCCAAGTTACCAGAAAGGAATAGAAAAATAAACAGGTCTTTGAATGGCAATCCTATACTCAGGACCACAGGTTAGCTTATACATCCCATAAGAAGCAAACTCTACCTTTCTAAAGAGTGAAGAAAGTTGGAAATGCTATTCCGCAGGTTCACATCTGCCACGTGGAGAGCCCCACACACGACTCCCAACATAGTGTCAGGTCGTTCTGCCTAAAAAGAAGAAAAGAGGGCAGATCAAAAGCATAGTCACTTAACATCACAGCCACAAAAGTGAAATTAAGCTCAAGTTTGTTGTAAATAACAATGAAGAGCTATCTTCACCATTATTGCCTGACTGACTTTTGATACCCTCCAGAACCAAGTACAGTTACTTTGAGAGTAGCTCAAAAATAAACTTTTGTCCAAAATAAATTTTAAAAGGTTCAAAGATTTGGCTATTGATAATCTTAAAAAAAAAGTGGTAGACAATCAAAATATGGACATTTAGACAATTTACATAAATCTAATAATTTTATACAAAATTTTTGGCAATTCAGAATAGTCCAGCATTCAGCACCAAGAAATGATCGTTGATTTCATCAACACTTAGTAGATATGGAAACTGCTACCTCTGATTCAGACAGACTGAATGTCAATGAATAAAGTTAACATAGTATTCCAATCCTTGCATGCTTCTCTTCAAGTACACAGTGGGAAATAATACTACAACATATAAAATAGTTCTGTAGTACAGGCACTATAATTTTATTTATTTGTTTATTTTTGCTAGAGATCAAACTCACGGCCTTACACACAATAGGCAAGCATCTTACCACTGACCTACATATCTAGCTTGGCACAAGGACTCATACAGTGCCTAAAATCACTCTTGCTCCTGGATTTTTCCAGGTAGATATTAGAGTCATAAAATTTCACCCAGTGACAAGGACTAAATACACCTCCAGCCTACAAAAATTGAATCACAAAGGATATTAAAGGCAAGAAGAGAAACACACCTGTACTTTTTCTGCTATCAGTCTGTCCAGCCAGCCAGTATCAATTCTATTCAACTGAAAGCTTTCAGTCTCTAACAATTTGATCAGGTATTCAACCGTAGTTCGAAAATCACCCCGAATTGATAGTTCCTTCAAAGCCACTACCATATTTCTGGGGATAAAACAGAACACACTTGGTTTCAGAAACAAATATTTTAGTGTTTTTCAGTCATTTTAAAGAACTGCTGCCAGGCGTGGTGGTACATGCCTGAAACCCCAGCATTCAGGAGGCTGAGGCAGGAGGATCTCTGCAAGTTCGAGGCCAGTCTGGGCTACAATGTGAGTTCAAGGCCAGTCTGTACTGCCAGTGTAACAAAGCCTTGTCTCAAGAGAAAAAAAAAGAAAGAAAGAAAGAAAGAAAGAAAGAAAGAAAGAAAGAAAAGAAAAGAAAAGAAAAGAAAAGAAAAGAAAAGAAAAGAATTGCTTTATTCCTCTGGGCTCAAGAGAAAGAAACTTTCTCTGGAATTCACAGATCACCACCACCTGCCCTGAGTTCTGGTCATGGAGCTACAGGATTTAGTGTTTGAACTACTTAGTTCTGGTTTTGCTTTTGTCACATTAGTTTTTATCCCTATTTCTCCATTTGGGGTAAGAAATATTTAACTTTTTAAGAAATCTTTATAGGAGCTCACAGCTAAGAGTTTATCTTGAGTTTCAGGAGCCTTTGAAATTAGACTTTTTTGCTATGTTGAAACTGTTAAAACATTGGCAACTCTTAAAAATGAGCTAAATATATTTTGCATGAAATGTACATGAGCCTTTTTGGGGGACAGGGAAGAATGGTATGGTTTAGATCTAAAACATCCCCCAAGCCTCATGTTTCAAAGGTGGGGCCTAGTTTGGTAGGTCAGTGGGGATGTCTTCTTGTCCCTGACTCCTCCTGGTTGTCATAGCAGCATTTCTCCACTATGCCCTCTCAGCATCAAGCCTTGAAGCCTCCTTACCACAGACCAAAGCCACAGAAACCTTGACCCAAAATAAACTTCTTTTAATTTAACTCAGGAGTGTTGGGTATTGTGTTTCAGCAACAGAAAGTAGCTAATACATATTCCATAAATACACAGAATTTTTCCTTCTCTCTTTTTTCTTTACAGCATCCCCCAGTTTATCTGAATGTTATTCTCAGATAACATGTGAAGCATCACATGGAGATGCACCTATCTCACCTGTGGAGGGAACTAATAGCAGTGCTTGCATCAAGCCCAGTAAAGAAGCTGTTCTCTGCAGTTTTCTGTTGGGACTGGGAGACAGCTGCTTTAATACTCAGCTGGTTAGCATCTTGGGCTTTCACTGTTCCAAAGATAGTGCACCAGCCTTCACCATCTTTAAATTTGTCTGGTCTAGCTGCAGCTGTGACCTTCTTCTATAGCAACTACCTTCTCCTTTGTTGGCCACTCCTGGTCATGGTGATAGTTGGATTTTTTTTAATGCCTTCATTCTTTACCATAGAATGGGATGCTACTCTGGTCGTGGCCCAGGACTCTTGACTACTGGAGTATTTAATGGAAGCTGCTGAACACAACCAAGGCAGCTGCGCTCATCCGATTTCTTACTTCCTGAATATATATATATGTTTTTTACAGTGGTGAGTATGGAACTTAGGGCCTCATACATGCCAGCCAAGTAGAGCCCCTTTACTGAGCTACAATACCAGCCTCCCCAAATTTTTTAAGTCACATTTACAGATGGACCTTGAGGCTGAGGGATCACTACCACCACAAAAAAATAATAAAATTATAACTATACCTTTATTTTGGTGACAAATACTTATCTGTAACTTATTTGATACTATACTCTTGGTCAAGAATCTACCTTCTGCCATAACAATAATGTTTCTGTAAAAACCAAAACAAAACAGGATACCTTTAAAGTACTGATTCTGTAAAGTACTGATTCTGCAGACATGGTGGTACATGCATGCTCAAGGCAAGCCTTTAAGGCCAAGGTGGACTACAGAGTGAGACTCTGCCTCAAAAAGCATAACCCCCAATTAATAAATAAATGAATGAATAGGCCCAGAACAATAGAAAAGTATCTGCCAAATAATGCATAATTTAATATAACATGATTCTAGTACAAACTAAGATATATTTCTTCAAAAAGGTTTTCCATAGTAATACTTTGAGAGCCAAGAAATTATTTCTATTCTTATGCTCATTTTTTTCATTGAAGATTAGCACAAACTTATTTTATAAAATGCTATCAAATGTCATTATACTCACGAAATTGCTTCTTCTCTGTTTTCTCCCCAGGAAAAGCAGTGACCAAACTGAGAATCAGCAAATTCATGAAGTCCTCCTGCAGCAGCAACACTGAAATAACCCCAAACATTCTTGTTGCTACGGAAATTTAGTTCCTGAACTGTTCCTGAGCTGGGCTTAAAACCCTATTAGAGAGTAAATAATAAGAGAAACTGCATTATAACTCTGAGGAACAAAACATTGATATATTCAATCTCCAGGCTCCATGTTAATTATAAACAGTTGCAGAAATGAAGCAGAAAATCCATAAAGGCTAAGACCCAAAGCTGCTAACACTCTGAGGACTTTATAATGACCAAAGTGTGGCTGGGGATTTAGCTCAGCAGCATAAGTGCCTGCCTTGAAAGCCCGTGGTCGTGAGTTCGATCCCCGGTACCGAAAAAACTTAAAAAGAATTTTTTTAAAATTTATACTGACTAAAGTGGGATTAGATAATCACTAATGCAATGATCACTTATCTGCCCTCAGAAGCATGTATAAATTTCTGTCTCCAGAAGGGGACAAAGATTTGGAAGGAGTAGGAAGGAAAGGAAGGGTAGAAGATGAAAGACAGAGAGTGAGAGTGAGAGAGCATGAATTAAATGTATTATGCACATGTACCAACTTCCCACAATAACTATAATCATTATGTACTGTAAACATGTATTAATAAAAAGAAAATTTCCCTCTCCAGAGGAAGCCCTAAGATATTTCAGAAGTATGCCCTTAAATACTACCTTAATATTAAAATCCACAAAGAAAAAAAGGAATAAACCCTTTACATGATGGGTTACCTCATCTGGATTTTCACTAGTGATCCGGGCAGCAATAACGTGACCCCTTGGGCAAGGAACATGAGCAGAATTTTCAAAATCAATAGGAGCATCACCCCAGGGAGATACCCCATACATCATCCGGATATCCTTGATTCTAAACAGAGGGATCCCCATGGCAATCTGAAAGATAATACAACAGATATCATTCATTTTTCACTGTTATTTTCCTTAAAGTGTGGAGGCTATCAGATTACCCAAGAAATCTTTCATTCTTGGGGCTACTACCTAAAACATTCTATTTTTATATCCTGTATTCTATAATCATTAATCCTAAATTACTCAAAACTGAATATATCCCTACAGATAAATTGCTAGAAATGTTTCTAAATTCATAATCTAACAGACACAAATTTCCATCTGTTGTTATCTCTCCTTGAAAGACTGAAAATGAAAATACCCAGGGGAAAAGTCAGCAATACTGGCCACCAAAGATGTTCAGACAATTACAAAGTCTTAACAAGATTATGATTATCATTCCCACACCCTCAAACCACTGAAAGAAGTAAATAAACCTTTAGTCTTTAATGATATTACATAAAAACATTATCAAGCTTTATCATTAGCTACTACTATGTCCCACTGTATTTATTTCCTGGGATGAGAGAAGACAATATTGATAGCTATCACTCTATAATTTAAACAATAAACATGTGGAATTGGAATCACAAGAAAAAAAAACACAAACACCACTCAGATACAATTACTTTGATAAAAGACAGGAAAAAGGAATAGAGACTAATTATAATGTTGTAGAGTTTAGTATAATTAAACAATTGAACAAAACATTGTTTTAAAACTTTTGTGCTAAAATAGAACCATGCACATTAGATGTATCTGGATAGGAAATTAGATGTATCTGGATAGGAAATTCCTAGGTTTGTACCACATAAGGAAACCAGTCCTCACATGCATAACCTAAAAAGCATAAGAGAAATGAATATAAGATATAACTCACGTAGGAGGTGCTTTTCTCTTATCAGATGCTGATTAAACCAGTTTTTCAGGCATCTCTCACATTCCTAATTTCTCTTACCTCTAACTTGAGCCCTGTCAGGGTGACTCACCTGGAGTTGTGCTGCAGGAAGATTGACATCAGCCACCATCTCTGTACAAGGGTGCTCCACCTGTAGCCTAGGGTTCAGTTCCAGAAAGTAGAAGCTGCCATCCTGGCTGTACAGATATTCCACAGTTCCAGCACTCACATAGCCAACCATTTTGGCAAGTTTCACCGCACACTCAAAGAAAGATAAACAAAAGTAACTATCTTAACTTGTCTAACTGCTTGATTACTGCAACTATCACCAGGTTCTCTCCGACTCAATTGTCCAGTGTTTTTAAAAGCGCCCACATGCTTTTAGCCACATTTGGACAAATCTCACCTCTTCTGATAATTACATAATATCCCTACACATGGATGACAGACTTAAAGAAAAGCTAGGAGAAGAGTCACTTCAGAACACAATCTTTTCCTATCAAAATAAGGACATTCAGGTGGGGATCAGGGAGGCTGGCAACAAACGCTTGATGGCAGATTCTTCATTATCCTCTAGTTTTCAGCATTCCCAGTATTGTCCCTCCCACCCCTTCTTACAAATGTGGCCATCAGCTATAGGACGATTTTGCAACCTTTCTTAGCCAGTGACTAATTTTGATGAGTGATACATAAAACTGAATCATATTTTGAAAAAAAAATTCCCTATCTTCCAATTCTGACTTCTCCTTATGCAGTGTAATATCATCATGGTATTACAAGCCAGTCTTAGCCCTAAAGATGAAAACATAGTAAGAATGGCAAAGCAAAATAGAAATAACCCAAATCCCAAGATTGCTCCTGGAATAGAACTGTCCTATCAGTCCTGTAAAACTCACTGCTGACTACAATGGGAAAGAAAAACAAACTTCTATCATATTTGCATCACTGTGTTTTCAAAATCTATTATAGCGGCTTAACTTGTATCCTAACCAATGCAGGCAGTATTAGTAACTGAAGGTAGGATGGAGTTCTTTAAAAAAATTAAAACTTGGCATGCTACTCAGCAACAGGATAACGGATAACAAGAAAAAAGACACATTTGTTATGGCATGATATGACATTTAGTAAACCATTCCCTAGAATAATGGAACACTGATCACACATCAACTAAGCCTTAAGAAAAAAAATTTGAGACAGAATGTTAAAAAAAGCAAACTACTTTGGTCTTCCCCCAAAATAAAAGATTAGATTCTTACCCTGAAGCAACTCAGTGTCAAAGATCAAATTAAGGGAGCTGCTTTAGTTGCAGCTTGCCTCAAGGTAGTCAACATTAAATTGAGGAGAAAGAAATGGCCCAGGCACACAAACCAGTAAGCAAAAGAAGAAAAGTTGCTACATCTAGAAGAAATCTCTGAGTATGGTTACTCCAATATGAAGCTGAATAAAAGCAAATAGCCCAGAAGCTTATTAAATTTTTGAGGGAAGTATATTTCAGAACAAGCCACAGGCCTGGCCTTCAAAAGCTGTGGTTGATGCTTGGTGTAGTTTGTGTACAGCTAGTAGGCTGTGAAAGTACCACCAAAGTAGGCATAGTTTGCAAAAGCCAATTCTCAGAGAAAACTAAACAAGGAAGAACTTCTCAGAGAACAAAGTCAGGAGTCTTGTAGGACAATGGGAAAGGGACTTAGTTCCAAGGAGCAAAACCAGGACAGCCAGAAACTCTGAGGTTATCACTCCACCCCACAGCAGGGAATGGACACCAAGACTTGTTAACTCCTATAATTAGTGTTTGCTATGTATTTTTTTTACTTTTTCAAATACCTTATTCCTATTTTATCAATGTATAATGGGTATATAAAAGTTAAGAGGGTAGAATGAAAACTTCTAGCTCTCTCGCCCCAGGAAAGCTGCATATACACATAGTGAAGAGGAATATGTATCATCTTGAGATCTTGATGTGATGTACATCTTGAATCTCTAGGTGATGTAGCAGTAATTAGTAGGTACTCAAGGACGTCTTCTTTGGGAAAAGATTAAGTACGTTCTTACCCTGCCCCAAGATAAGGATAATGGGAAGTCCAAGAACAGATTGAAGCAAGGGTTACTAAATACCTTCCAGCAACTTTTCTCTTTAGTAAAGAATCTCCTGAATTTTAGTTTAGCACATGGTCATTCTGGTTAGTAACTGTAATTCCTAACATCTTGTGTGCTAGGTAGGATTGAATTTAGTCCAGTGGAATGTGAACAGAAGTGCCATGTGACATCTAGACTATGTTATATACTTGTTCTCATGTCCTCTTATTCATCCAATTCCCATTGGACAAAATGTGAACACAATCTTTTAGTTAACTTAATTGTGAAGATAATGCTACCCACAGCAAAGGGCTTTTTCAAACTTTATGGGCTATCCAGTCTCTGTCACAGTTACCCAGCTCTACCACTATAGCAATAAATCAGCCAGAGATGACATATGAGTGTGTGTGTTCCAGTCTTTATTTTATTTAGAAAAATAGGCAGTAAGTTGGACTTGGCCTATGAGAGAGAAAGAGTCTGCTAATTCCTGTCTTTGGAAATGACAGAGTAATGAATCTGGATCTCTGGCACCAGCTTATCTATGAACTATAATGAAAAAGATAACCAGAAAGTTTTATCTTCTTTAAAATACTGTATTTTAGAGGTATCTTTATTGCAGCAATTCAAGTATATATGTTACTATATACACAAATCATATGAAACAAAGGTCCAACATGCTTAACCATATGTTTTAGCTTGTTTGGAATTCAGAGAATAGGTGAAGCTGGGCATGGTAGCACATGCCTGTAATCCCAACACTCAGGAGACTAAGGCAGGAGGATCACTGTAAGTTTGAGGCCAGCCTGGGTTGCATAGTGAGTTCAAGGCCAGCCTGAACTACAGAGTGAAATTCTGTCTCAAAAAATCAAAATGAAAAAACAAAACATAGACTGAAGACTCAGTCATTTTATTTCAATAAAATAAAGACTGAGTCATGTTCCAGAAAAGACTACATTCAGATTCTGAAACTGTACCTACTTCCTAGGCACATTTTATGATTCAAAAATTCTTTTTCATACAAAAATACAGAATGAAAACTTTAAAGATACTTAGGAAGGTATGCAAACTCCCTGTGTGCCAGTGGAGGGCCTGTCAGCTGGGGAGAAGTGGCAAGGACACCATACATCTTCCCTGAGTGCCAGTGGAGGACCTACTGGTCAGGGAGAAGCAGCAGGAAGCCAGGCAGCCTCCCTGTGTGCTGGTAGAGGCACTGCCGGCCAGGGATAAATAGGAAGTTGTCTTTGCTGTGCTTCCCTCCCACCCTGCTCACAACCAGGCACAATACAGGTTGAGATGCTAATAACTGAAGTAAATGAAGAAAGGAAGCAACCTGACACTTAGTTGTTTGACTGACTTTACAGGCCTGAGCCTGGTGGTCTCAGTAATTAGTTAGAAGATAACAATATGCAATATAGTAATGATTGTGGATTTCCTACTGTTCTATTACTTGTTTGTTTGGGTTTTTTTGGTACCGGGGATTGAACTCATGACCTTGCACTTGCCAGGCAGGTGCTCATGCCACTGAGCTAAATTCCCAGCCCCCTATTATGGTTTTGTTTCATTTTACTGTTTTGTTTTATTCCTTTTAAATTAAAAAAAAAATACTTAGAAGACTTTTAAAGGTGATAATGGATTTGAATAAATTCATCTGAAGATCTGATAATCTGCAAAACGAAACTATTTTGTTTATTGTGCACTTGTTAAAAACATGATTAAAAATCTCCATGTATTTCTCTTGTTTACTGTACTTGAAATAGCACATTTTTAAAAAGTATTGTTTACTTTTAGAGCATGAAATGTTCCTTGACAATTTTCCTACCAAGAGAATTTCTTTATCCAAGACCGAAATATTATCCATTATCCATAATCATGCCTTGAAATTCCACTATTTTCAGATTAGTACATGAACTGAATAGAAATGTAGCTTTATGTAAGAAAACAGATATTAAAGCATTTAACAGACATACCTGTTCCATGTGTTCAAATACTGCTGGAGTAGCAATAGCAGCAGGTGCCTCTTCAATAATCTTCTGATGCCTGCGTTGTACAGAGCAGTCACGGCCAAACAAAGAGATGGCATTGCCATACTGATCTGCTAAGATCTGCACCTCCAGATGACGAGATTGTTTGGCTAGTCTCATCACAAATATAGGAGATCCAGGGACTTCAGCTTGAACCTATGTTAGAAGAGGAAATAAATTCTTAAGTGGTAAATATTTCTCCTATCTTGATAAACTGCTTTGACTTCAACAAGTAAATGCTTAAAAGTCAGGGACTATTTTAATCAGTAGGAGTATAAAATGAATATAATATAGCTTGTCTATCTTTAAGATGCTTCATTCTTAGTTTTATAACCAATATTAATGAATACGAAAATATAAAACATCCAGTGTGTTAAAAGGGTAAATAACAAAATGTTTTAAAACACATACACAAACCCCACAACAAGCCAAAATGCTGCCATCTACTCCACTACCAAATATCCAATGTGTTCCTGACCAGATGTTTTCCTGGTTCACATTACATCACACACAGCATTGTTGTAAAGGACTTCCATCTTCGTTTTTAAAAAATACTGTCAGTGAGGACAGAATCCTACAGTGGTGATTTTTTCTCAGTGCTTTAAAAATATCCCAATGTTTTCTGGTTTCCACTGTTTTTACTGAGACTTCAACTGCCAATCTTGTTATTCCTTTGACAGTAATCTTTTTCTCCAGTTACTTTAAGACTGTGTGTATTTCTTTTTAGAGGGGCAGGTGGCAGGTTTACTCTGAGAGGCTTAGAGATGTACTTTTCTCTGTTTGTCCTGCTTGGGGCTCATAGTACTTTTTGAATCTGTGGTTGGTATCTTATCAATTCAAGGAAATTCTCAGCCATCATCTCTTCACATATTGTCAAATACTGTTTCTTCTCCATTCTCTTTCTCTTTTCTCGAGATTTAAAGTACATAACATTATATCATCTCACTGGACCACAAATGTCTTTTGTGTTCTGTATCTTTTTTTGCTCTGTTTTGCTACATAAGTCACTTCAAAATTCAATGGCTTGCTTAAAACATCAACCTTCCATTTGCTCATGATGCTGTGTTCATCTGTATTGTTCTGGTCTTGAAATCATGTGCATATAATCATCTGGTGGCTGTAGTGGGGCTGAATGGTCTCACTCACAAGTCTCATGATTTGTGCTGGCTGTTGGCTGGTAAGTCTAGAAAGCCTTAACTGGAACATGTTCATTTCTGTTGCATATGGCCTCTTATCATCCAGCAGGCTAGACCAACCTTCTTCAGTACAGTGTTCCCAGAAGTTCAGGCAGAAGCTACAAGGCCTCTTGAGGTCTAGGCTTTAGTACTTACACAATAGTTTGGTTACTGTTTAATGGTCTAAGTAAGCTGTAAGGCCAGCTATGATTCAAGGAGTGGGGAAACAGATGTACTTCTTGAGGAAGGAATGGCAAAGTCACATTGCAAAAGGTGAACATACAGGAATGGGAGGAGTTATTGTGGCCATCTCTAAAAACAATCTGCTATGGTCCACCCTGTGGCCACAATAGTTCACATACCTCCCACATGCAAAATACACTCACCCCCTCCCAAGACCCCAAAAGTCTCATCCAATCATGGCATCAGACTTGACCTCCATTTTTCTCATGAATCATCTCCTGAAACAAATAAGGTTCCTTGGATGCAGCTCCTCAGGTATTTTCTTCTGATCCAAAGACCTGGAAACTAAAAAGACAAGTTATCTGCCCCAACACCCCCAATATTTTGTGATGAAATTGGGAGAAAGAACTTCAAAAAACACTTTTGTTCAAAGAGGAGAGGATGGGAGGTACATTGTAGTCAATGGTTGACAACAACTTTGAAATCCAGATGGGTACATGTTGTCTTGTTCCCTTAACCCAGGGATAGAGATTTTTTTAAAAACAATGTCATTTCTGTTCTTACATATGGGTCCCTAATAGACTACCCCTCTTACCTCCCCACCAAGAAATCCCTCTTTCATTATAAATAACCAGTGTTTACAGTTGAACAGTTTTTTCAGTCTACTTCCTAACTATAAAAAGTTGAAGGCCCAAAGGCCTATTTTCACCTTGAACTGTTTCTACCCCTCTTAATTCCTTTGGTACATTCATCAATACAAGTCTCTTGACAATTTTGTGGGTTTTTATGGATAATAATAGAGTTCAATGCTTACCTCAAAAGCCAAACTGCATCCATAATTCATTTCTGCACAGATCTCACTATACTTTGCTCAAGTTAGGCTGCTATGTAATATGCCTTTACAAAGCACACTTACTGTTTTTTGGTTGAAAGGATAATCTACTAAATTATTTAAACACTGCCTGAAATATTTCTAAGAATATAGTCACAGGCACTCTTAACTTGATCCTGTGACAATTTTTACTTCGCAAATCTTTTGGTAGCTGCAGAAACTAGAAATAGGAAACAGTCATTTTCAAACCCAACAAGTTCTATGGGTTTTTTTTTTTGGGGGGGGGGTTGGGGTTTTTTTGGTACCAGGGATCAAACTCACAACTGCGTGCTTGCAAGGCAGGTGCTTATACCACTGAGCTAAATCCCCAGCCCCAGTTCTGTGTACTTATATAGTATTTCCTTTAAATTCTAATTTAAGAGTTTCCCCAGGGTTCACTCCTCAGCAAGCCTGAAGTCTAAACTTTGTCCTCTTAATCTTGTAAGACTATTAAAAACTCTGATCAGCTTTTCAGTTACTTATTCTTGAACTAGAAGATATCTCTATGCAAAAAGTGGCCTCAATTTCCAGGCTTACTTCTCTGAGGTTCTGATTCTTCTATAATTCTTCACTATCTCATAAGGCCTGTAGTATCTTAAAACAGACCTTAAAAACATCAAATAAACAAAATCTTATTCTGGTTTCCTTGGTTTATTCTCATTGGGAGGGTTAGTTTGAATTATGTAGTTAACCATTTGTGAAACTTAAAGAATTTCCACATAAAACTCAGTGTTCTAGATTCTTTAATTATTCGATTCCACCATAATAAGTTAACACGCTTTTTCTTTTGTTTCTAAGACTTTTCTCTAGACTATGAAGCACTAATCTCCATAAACTAAAATTCACAAATGTAAAAAAAATGAGGTAATATTCAACTTCTGACATTCCAAATAGGATAAAACAATAAAACAATTATTTTTATCATTTTTTTCTAGTTTATAAAATCACAGAAGACCCACCTTATAGAATTTTTCCCTTTAGCCCTTGATAGTGAAGCTGCTAAATGGTTTAAAAGGAGGTAAGGGGAATGCAGGTTCAGCAGCATAGCACTTGCCCACTCTTGGTTCTATCCCAATCACCAGACAAAAAACAAATAAAAGAAAAATAACAGGGGTAGGGGGAGAGAAATAAATAAAAGGTAGTATAAAGTAGATGCTAGGAAAACTAAGAAAAAGTGGGAAGCTAAGAAAATAAAAAGGAAAAACTTATGTCCCAATTTTCTATTTATTTATTTAGGTGTAGTTTGGATTGAACCTAAATCACTTTATATGCTAGGCAAAACCTCCAACGAGTTATATCCCCAGCCATTTCTCACTCTGAGACATGGTCCCACTAAGTTGCCCATGGTGACCTCAAACTTGCAATCCTCTGGTTTTGCTCCCTGAATAGATGGGATTATAAACTGGCACTGCCATGCCTGGCTAATTTTTTTTTTCCCCTGACATATCCTTTCCTTCCTAGTAGGAGAAAAAGAAGTGAATCATACTAGGATACCCACTCTGTTTTGAAGTCTTATAATGACTCCAATGTTTCGTTTTTATTAACATTGTTATGTACTGCTATATTCAATTATACTATACCTGATGATATAGACAATTCTACTGAAGATAACAAGAGATATCATAGTAAACATTGCAAATCACCTCGCACTGCGGTTTTATATGACTTTTTTGTTTCATGTTTTTCCAGGAATTTGTTTTGTTTTGTCTTGTTTTGTTTTTCCCTCTAATACAGAAATGATAGATATACATGTAGAGACTCATGCATGCGTAGAACTTATAAACAGTTTATGAGAACTGATTATATAACGCATGATGAAATGAACAACTATTTTCGAAAAAAAGAGACACTACAGTACCCTGTGCCGATTCTGTAGTATCAATGATGTGAAATCCAGCAATACTTTTATTCTTTGTTCAGAATGATTTTACTCTGTTTTGTTTTGTTTAATTTCAACATCCATAAAGGTATGGACAACTATTGTGAAGAGAATGAGAGACACTATGATAGCCATTGTTGACTTCCCTATTGTCTGGTCTTAAAGACCTAAAATGCATTCATCATCCTGTTCAGATCAGTTTTATACTATGTCTCTTACATTGCTTTCTTATGTTCTGTTTTGTTGCGTTTAATTTTATCCTCTTTAAAATTAAAAAAAAAAAAGAAGTGAATCAAATATGTGAAGGTAAATCTAAAAGCAGTGTAAGAGACTCTTGTCGCCCTTTTCTCTAAGATTCTAAAAAGACATCATTTCTTTGGTTGCCTCTGTAACCAAAGTATAGCATAGCCACATCAACTTGCCTTACAAGGGTAAGGCAAAAAGAGGCGATGAGCTTTTCTGAGCCATTCTAAGTCCTTATATATGGGTCTGTCATGAGGTACCTGTGCAAGGATATGGCAGCCACACAGCATAGGCTAGGTTACAGACTAGGGCCAGCAACCCATGGTAGAAATTCAGGAACTCAGAGCCATTTTGAAATGAAATAAGAAAAAGCTAATCAGAGAATCTGGAACTGGCCAGACTTATAACCAGACCAATCTCATAACTAGACCAATCTTATACTACCGTATCACGCTTTATCTACCATGTCACCATAACAAGGTTTAAAAAAAAAAAAACTGTAAAAGACACAGATTCTTCTTTGTTACTATAAAGCCACATATACTGGATAGGGGCACACTATCTTCTTTTGTTTTTTCTCAGGACATAAGCGCTACGCATTTTTTTTTTTTTTTTTTTGTGCCAGGGATCAAACTCACGACCTCGCATTTGCCAAGCAGGCACTTATGCCACTGAGCTAAACCCCTGGCCCACTATCTTCTTACACAAGAATAACTATGATGTCTGAATTACCCAATTGAATAAAACTTTCATTACTTTTTCCTGTTAATAAATAAATAAATAAAGGTCAGAAAGGTTACATTAGATATACACGAAATTATTTTCTGTGCATCCAAGTTATACAAATCACAGTATGAGTGAAATCATGCATTTCTGATATACATGTTAGTTCAAACAAACAAAAACAATTTACACTCTACCTGTCTGAAGAGGTTAGGAAAGTCATCTGCATTGTTGACTTTTCTGATGCCCTTCCCTCCTCCTCCTTCTGAGGCCTTGATCATTACTGGATATCCAACTTCTTCTGCTGCCTTTAAAAAGAAAGGAAAAAAATGGAAGAAAGAATGGCATTATTAGAGAAAAACTGGCCATTTCTCCTCTTAAGAATGCAGTCATTTAATTGGTCTATGCATAGTAAAATACAAAGATCCTCAAGACATTACTATGTGAAAAAAAAGTAACAGAAAATACATGCATTATAGATTAAAAACAAATTACCTTTTTTGTAGACTAAAAAGTAGTTGAATATTGATATTTCTATAAAGTTCAATCTAAGATAATACCATGCAAAGTCAAAAACAAAATTAAAAGCACATGTATGACTGTATATGCATTCATATACCCACATATGTAAATGTAAAGAAATGAATTATAGAATGTACAACAGTGGTGATCTATGAAAGCAACTTTTACTTCTTATTATTTATATTTCTGTATTGTTGGATTTCTCTCCTTACAGTATGCAGATATGTATTACACATAATTTTTTTAAAAAGACAAATAGTTCACTTAATAATGCTGACAGCCTGATTATAACTTCTAAGCACACATAAGATTCAAGAAGTCAGAATTAAGTATCCAGAAATTTTTCCTATTCAATTTTTTATAAATGATAAAAATAACGTGACTGGGCTGAGGATATAGCTCAGCAGCACTTGGCAAGTGAGTTCAATTCCCAGTACCAAAAAAACAATGACAATAAAGAATTTAAAACAAAAGATCATAAAATATTAATTTAGTCAAAACACTAATTTTTAAGGCACATGCTCCAAATGCTATGTATTTACAGTATTGGAAATTGTGCTATTTGGAGCACATGCTCCAAATGCTATGTATTTACAGTATTGGAAAAGGTGATAAACCCAAAATTTTTGGAAATATTAATTATATGTCAAGTAGGAAGCTGATTAAATTGATATATACCATGTACTACATAAAATTCTATACAATTATCAGAAGGAATAAGGTAGCTTTTATATGTAATGCTATGGAAGATCACCTAATTGTGTTGTTAAAGTAAAAAGTAAAATGAGGAAAAGCTAACCAAAATTTTATATAAGCAGGTCATTCCTTTATAAAAATATCCCATTCTTTTAAAGTTTTGCTATACTGTAAGACTATTCTAAGATGCATCATCAGAAAATGACCCTTTTAATTTGCATCAGATTAGGGATAAAAATCCTACTCTTATTGTTCCAGCTTTCCTAAAATGTCTTTAGTACTATTCTTTTCTATAGTCATATAAACAGAATTAATAGGCTGAACTCAGTCACTTGGTAACAGGTGATCAAAGAGAGATAACACAAACCAGGTATGGTGTCACATGCCTATAATCCCAGCACTCTAGAAGCTGAGGCAGGAGAATTACCATGAGTTTGAGGCCAGCCTGGGCTACATAGTGAGTTCAAACCAGCCTGAACTGCATAGTAAGACCTTGTCTAAAAAACAAACAAAAAACAAAGAAAGATAACACAAATGTGGAAAAGACAAAAAAAAAAAATAGCCCACAGAAAACAAACAGGTAGCTTTTAAAAAATATATGAAAGCAGTAGCCACAGGTGACCCATCAAACTTAGTCTAAGACCTAGGCATGGTGGCCTAGGAAGATTGGCAAGAGTTTGAGGTTAGCTTGGACTATACAGTGAATTCAAAGGCCAGCCAGAACTACATAAAAAGACCCTATCTCAAGCCAAAATTAAACAAACAAAAAGCATTTTTAATGCCACGGGGAAAATGCTTATATATAAAATTAAGTAGAAACACACACATACACATATATAACCTAGTTTTACAATTATAGGGATCTATTAATACAGATTATTTTATCAATCTATGAATCCAAAGCGTAAACTGGCTGTGGTGGCCCATGCCCATAATCCCAGCTTTCTGATGGGCCGCAGTAAGAGGAGCTCAAGTTTGATCCTAACCTAGGCAACTTAATGACCTAGTGAGACCCTGTCTCAAATTAAAAAATAAAGATGAGGGCCAGAGGTTTAGCTTAGTGGAATAAGCGCCTGCCTGGTAAGCACGAGGTCATGAGTTCAATCCCTGGTACCAAGAAATTTAAAACAAAAAATTAATTAATTAATTAATTAAGATGACTCAAGATGTACCTGAATATGAAGACCCTGGACTCAATCCTCAGTACTAAAAATAAATAAGTAAATAAAAAAGCTAGAAGAAAATATATAAATATGTTAACAGGCATTAGTTCTGGATGAGTAAATTTATGTGTAGTTTTATCATATTCTCTGACTTTCCAAAATTTTACAAGTGGGCTGGGGATTCAGCTCAGCGGCATAAGCACCTGCCTTGCAAGCATGTGGTCATGAGTTCGATCTGCAGTACCGATTTAAAAAAAAGAAATTCTACAAGTAACTCCTGTTTATAAAAAACAAACAAACAAAAAAAGATTTTAATGATTAGCTAGTTTCTTACAAAAGGCTGCTATTCTTTTGTGAATTATAGCAAATACAATAAAGCATTAATAATACTAATTTTTCTTTTTAAGGAGATTATAGGAATTTAACTTGAATTGCAAACAATGGTTGAATTTTCAGTATTCCCATGATGGAGGGCAGTACTGGAGATGCAACTTGGAGCCTTTATACTGAGCTACATCCCAGTCCTTTTTATTTTGAGATAGAGTCTTCCTAAATTGACTAGGCTAGACTCAAACTTGTGATCTCTGCCTCAGTCTCCCAGATTGCTAAATCAAAAGTGTGCATCACAATGCCTGGCTCAGCATTCCTCTTGAATTTATAACATACAAGTTAAATGCAAGTAGTGTATTTTTCTGACACTACCTGTTTCATCATCTATCTGAGGCATAAATGACATTTCTTAGCAGTTAAAAAGTAGAAGGGCATTAGCTCAGTGGCTTAAGTGCCTGCCTGGCAAGCGTGAGGTTGTGAGTTTGATCCCTGGTACCAAAAAAAAAAAAAAAGTAGAAGGGCAGGCCAGTGATGTAGCACACTAGTATAGCACCTGCTTGACAAGCATGAGGCCCTGGGTTCAATTCCCAGCACACACACACAAAAAGTAACAGGAGGATGGACATGGTGGTGCACACTTGTAATTCCAGCACTTGAGAGGCTGAGGCAGGAGGACTGCCATAAATTCAAGGCAAGCCTGGACTACACAGTGAATTCAAGGACAGCCTGAACTGTACCAAGAGACTGTCTCAAAAATAAATCAATCATTCATTTTTAAAAAGTGAAAGGGGTATGACCTAGAGAGAATTTTTTTTTTTTTTTTTGGTACCAGGGATTGAACTTACAACCTCACGCTTGCAAGGCAGGCGCTTAAGCCACTGAGCTAAACCCCTGGCCGCCCTAGAGAGAAATTTAAAGAAAGAAAAGGTGATGCTAGTAAAAGGATCTCCTTTTGTCCAAGTTCATGTTTCTACTTGGCTGGATAGTAACTAGTAGTAATACTTTCAGCCTCTCTTGATTTACTTTCATTCTTCCCCAAAAGGAAAAAGTATAAATTATGTGACTGACCAACTTGGAAGGAGAAACTGAGCATGAATTGCTCCAACTTTTCCCTTTGGAGATCAGTCCACTGCATAGAACATATGTACATAATAAACTCAGTGATAAAATTATATCTCTAGAGAGAAAAACTATGGCTATTCAGCATGGCCAGTAATCAGTGATCAAGTGAGGCTGGTTAATTGTGGCATTCAGTTTGTGAATCTCATTGTTGCTATACATTTTACATTTAAGTCATCTTCACTAACATCTCTTTTGCAACAAAGACATTTTGACTCATCTGTGGCTTCTTCTAAACTCAAGCAGGTGGAGAAGTGTGTTGTTCAGTAGCAACCCTCACCATCCTAATGGTTGGTAAAGACAGGAAAAATCAGTATGTCTTTAAAACACTTATCTAATTACCTAAGAAATGTTCTGTCCAGATGAGCAGCTTGCTTCAAAGCTAATTTAACTGTTGAAGTTTAAAGTCATTTCTCCACTCTGTATTTAATAAACTCTTGGTCTTACAACTCTCATGCTGTTATGGGTGTACACCATAATTCAAGCACCAAATCTCCATACTTACGACTATAATTGGGCAGGTGAAAGGTTAGTAACCTACCTTCAGCCCATCATCCACATCCTTCACATAGCCTTTTTCATAGAGTTCCTGTGGAACATTTAAGATACGTTTGGAAAAATCATTTTCCTGCCAGTCCACACGAAGACCTGCAACACAAAATAGTAATTTGATAGGAACAAGAGGTCAAGTCAATTTTATGCTACATCTTCCTTAAAATATTTATCAAAAATTGAAGGCTGATAGAAGAAGGTGTTATAAAACCCTAATCAGTCCTTGGAGTTAACAGTATTAAGCCATAGCATGAGCTGGCAATTTGGATTTTTCTGCTGGAAAAGCCAGGAGGACTATGGGGAACCAACTTACAAAAACACAAGGGCATAAAGACCAAAAAAAAGGCAGACTTCTCACTGCAACCCAGAAGGCAAAAATACCTTCAATTTGTGTGTTCAGGGCTGCTCCGGAGCCAGAGGTCTGAGAAATAATTCAATCTTTATGAGCCCTTAGAAATGGAAATGGCAGTTTTATTGGCCTCAGCAGAGTCATGATTCCATGCTCCCTGAATGCGCCAGTACTTGGCCTCAAGGGGAACACTACAGCCTCTACATTCAAACAAGAACAAATTCAACCTTTTAAACTATTTGACCCAGCAGGTCTGAAGAGGATATTATAATTCCCCTGGAGAACCAGAGTAACAAGGGTTCAAATCTGTTCAGCCTCAAGACAATGGTCATTCTTATTTAAAGAAGGTTTTAGTATAAGTCTGCTCAGCATAAATGACCACTAAGAAAGGAAAGTTCATATTTTTTTATCAGCTATAATAATTTGCATGGCACTCCTTAAGGGATTTGTCAAGAACAAATCATTAAAAATTTTTCTTTCAGTTCTCTGCATATCTAGAAGAAAGGCTGACTAATGATCTCATTTTTTACATCAAGGGAAACTGAAGCTGAATGGTATTAGGCAAAGTAAATTATCAGTCAATCATGTGCTCATATCAACAAAATGCTGGCAGGTAAACATCGGGTTTTTAGGACTTTAAGTTTTTCCAGGTGATCCAGACCCACTCCAAAAGCCTAATTCCTCCTTAGAAGCCTGCCTCTGAGGAAGATTCTAGCCTACCTCAAGTAGATCTGAACCCCCAAAACAATATGAATTTTTCCAAATTAATTTCTAAGGTCCTTTCAGATCACAGTTTAGCATCTATGTGCCTGGTACTAAATTTGTATTACTAAGACATGACAAAAACCATAGGTGTATTAAACCAGGAGATACCAGGATTCTTATTTCTTATCAAGTATCCTAATATATTTTAAATCAACATAAGCCCGATGGCACAGTACCAAATATTCTACTGCATTTTTCTGCACTCCAAAATACAAACAGGAAACAATTTCTTACCACTGCCACTCCAGGGAAGAGTTGGGATACCTGCAGTTTGAGCTACAATGGAAGATGCAATCTTATCCCCCAGAGCCCACATAGCCTGGCTTGGAGGACCTAAAAACAAAATAGGAGAACACAACTGTAAGATTCCTGCATTGGGCCAGGCATTTGGCTCAGCAGCCTAAGTACCTGCCTGGCAAGGACAAGGTTGTAAGTTTGATCCCTGGTACCAAAAAAAGATTCCTGCATCATTTCTGGCACATATATTTTGTCCTGTATTATAATTATTTTAGTGTTTCTCTTGTTCCCCTCTCCCCCATCACAGAGCATGAAGATCATGTCTAGGACATCAAGTTTTGACTCATCTTTGTATCTAATGTAGTAATCTAATGTACTAATCTAATGTAGTAAGCTGTTTGTACATAATGGGAGATCAATCTGCATAAAAACATGCTGGTTTGAATTTCTGAGAAATCCTATTTTATCAATCTTCATGAATCTACCTTTACCAATTAACAAAGTCATTTTTTTAAACCTATCTATTAAAGAAAGAATGACAAAGTTTTGGGTTTAAGCTTGAAATACTGACCTTCATTGGTCTTAGGGGAACCCAAAGAAGAGAATTATCTTTTTTTTTTTTTTTGGTGTGTGTGGTACCAGGTATTGAACTCAGGACCTCATGCTTGTCAGACAGGTACTTATACTGCTGAGCTAAATCCCTGGTGTGAGAATTATCTTTAATAATGTTTATATAGCCTGATCAGCATGTGGACACTCTCCAAGAAAGGAATATTTTGAGTCATATAATCTCAATTTTTCTTTCTGCCATAATGAGAGCTGAAAAGTCAGAAGAAATAGCTGTTATTCACAGGAATGTAACCTGTGTTTAAATATAAAGGTGCTGATTCACATTTAAGGGCACACTGCCAAGATATATTAAGTATTTAATTATCTTTATTATCTAAAAACAGGTCTTTCCTTCACATGTTATCTGGAGAAAAATTTTTTTAAAAGGTGAATGTTTTAGAAATCCTTTTTTAGACTGCAGGGAAAATAACCCAGGGACAGAAAATACAATGAAGATGAAAGAAGTGAAAATGAAGAAGGGAAGAAAAAAAAGAAGTGAAGAGGGTTACTCTGAAAGTTACTGATGAATTTGAAGAAAAAGGAAAAACAAGCTCAGTACATGTTAAATAGAAGAAAATAAGGCTACTGTGACTTTCCTCCTGGTAGCCCACCCTGTATACCTCAGAATATACCTCTTTTTTCTTCTTTTATTCAGCCCAAGTTTGCTCTACAAAGCCAGCTTCTCTTCACTTTTACTTTTTCAAATTAACTTTTTCACCATTAAAAAAAAAAAAAACAACCCAGACTATATAATGGCATATGGACAAAATCAACAAAAGGAAAAGAAAGACAGGAACTGCTTACCCATGAAAGCAATGCCATTTTTCAAGAGAAGTTCTGGGAGCTTGGGATTCTCAGAAGCATGACCCCAGCCTGCCCACACTGCCTACAAGGGAACATAATGTGATTTGATTCTTAAAATCCATACTAAGAAAACCACAAACTGTCTCACTCTCTATCTAGGTTGCCCTTACTAAATGATGTACAATTAGTTCTATAGTAACCCATGTTTATTCAGGTTCTATCCTTGGTTGCTGGCAAACGTTTTAGAGAACAATAAGCAGTTCAATATAATAAAACTTCTGAGAGTGGTCAAAATAAAGCTGATTTTGATATTCAAATCAAGCTAGTTTTGTTGCTCTTAAGAAAACTCAATTTATAACCTTTCTGCTAGGCTCTATAGAGCCTTTTCTGGAAATATTGACCATCTTTCACATATTCCATTATTCTGTCCACCCAACTTCACCTTTCTATCTAGCAATTATACTTCCACATAAGTCTAGAGATTTTTTTCCTTATTAGGATTTAAGGTATCTACCCTGAACTTCCTAACATAATGTGATAAGTACAGCCTATTTCTAAAATCACCACCATGTTTGAAGCTAAGAATATTCCATAGGAAATAATACATACTTAGTTGAAATAACTCAAAGATGCATATTTTTTTTAAAAAATCTGTGAAAGTACCTTTCAAACTTATTTCTATTATGTTTATTTTTTTAATTAAAATTTTTTTTTGTCTTTTTGAGACAGTTTCACTAGACAGTTTAGGCTGGCTTTGAGTTCACTATGTAGCCCTTGTTGGTCTCGACCTTAGAATGATCCTCCTGCCTCACCCTCCCAAGTGCTGGGATTACAGGTGTATGCCACCATGCCTGGCTTATTTATTTTTAATCATTCTCTTCTTTCCATCTTTTTTTTTTTTTTTTTGGCCTGTTTTGGTTATCTCACATAAAGGCAGGTAAGAATTTGCAGAATAGACACTTTATATAAAAGTTCCCCAGACATAGCCTTTCCCTAATTTAAAATAGCAGAATTTCCCTTTAAAGAACGTTCTTACTTGCACCGGGATTCTTTTAGCAATGTCAAGAATTAGTTCCACATTTGCATAGTTGTTGTTGTTTGGTCCTCCAGGCACTGGCACATAATGATCAGCCATCTTAATGTATTCTGAAAATGCAAACAAATTAAGAGAGAATACATGATTTGTTTTTAGAGATATAATCACAGGGCCAAGGATTTAGCTCAGTGGCATAAGCACCTGCTTGGCAAGTGCGAGGTCATGAGTTTGATCCCTACTACCAAAAAAAAAAAACCAGAAATACAAGCATATAGTAAAACCATGTAAAGGACAGGAGTGGCCATGGAAGCTTACAGCATTAATGGGATAATGTCTATCTATTTAGTTAAAGACTCTGAGTTTGTTAAGTCACATGTTTAGTAATCTTCTACATTAAAACAGTAGTTCTCAAACTCATTTTGAAGGCTCTTTATAATTTCTGTATCAAAAAAAAAAATAATCTGTGTCAAGGTTGATCAATCTGTCACTTAATGGCCCATGTATAATTATTCTGAGGAAAAGTTCTAACTCTGGCGCCCTTTCTCTTTAACTTGCATGATATCCTAAGAAAGCCCCCCGCCCTTTTTTTGCCTTTTTGAGGTAGGGTCTCCTTGTGCAGTTCAAACTGGCCTTGGGCTCACTTTGTAGCCGAGGCTGGTCTCAAACTCACAACGATCCTCCTGCCTCAGCATCCCGAGGGCTAGGATTACAGGAGTGCGCCACCATGCCCAGCTAAGAAAGCCCTTTTTAGACTAAAAAGGAAAAGTTAGCTATAGGAATCGGATTAGTGCATGAAAAAAAGCTATTAGAAATGTTGGGTATAATAAGTATTTGAAAGACATTTTCAAAAGATAATGACTTTCTTTTTTTTGGCTTTGTATTCCCTATTTGTCATTTGATGTCTCTTTTTTCCTATTCTGGTAACACAATGGTAGCAAACCATCTAACATTTTCATTTCATGTATTCATTACCTCATTTAATTCTCTCAACAATCCTATATACAAGCATTATTAGTGCTTCTACATGTAAGAGTAATTAAGTAACTTGTTCAAATCCTTGTCAGTTTATTAATATTTGTTACATCTTGTTCTTACATCTGGTAACTGTAAACCTTATATATTGTTCAAAACAAATAAATGTTTATAATTATTATAGTAGAGAAAGCATGCTAATTTAGTTAGACCCTGTCTCAAAATAAAAAATTAAAATGGCTGGAGATGTAGTCCTGATCACTACTAAGGGCAAGGGAAGTAGGAAGAACATTTAAATAATGTATCAGAATTTAATAAGATTTTTTTTTTCTTGAGACTAAGTTTCACTATGTAGTACAGGCTGGTCTTGAACTATATAACACAGTCTGGTTTTGAACTAGCAATCCTTTTATCTATGCCTCCTGAGTGCTGGAATTACAGGTATGTACCAACAGGACCACCTAATATTTCTCTTTTCTACAGATGAGCAAGAACTTTATTGGTTTCTTTAACATAAGTGTGGATGCTTATCTTCTGATAACTCCTTTTCTTCTAATTTTTATTTTTTACCAGTACATATACTACATAATGATTACACTCCTCATGAATTAGTACATGTACATAACACGACTCATTTTTATCCTCTTGCCCTCCTCAACCTCTCCTTTGCCCTTCCCTCCATCTCTTGGTCCCCTCTTCCCTCTTGCAAAAGATTTCTCTATTTCTTATTATCTAGTATTTGCTCTTTATATTTTGGGTTTATCATATAAAAGAAATGGGTTATTTAAATTTGTGTGTATGACTTACTTCACTTAACATTAATGGTTTCAAGGTGCATCCATTTGCCTGCAAATGTAATGATAGAGTAATATGCCATTGTGTATAAATACCACATTTTGTTTAATCATTCATCTCTTGACGAACATATAGGCCTCTGCTAATGTTTAGCTATTATGAATGATGCTGCTATAAACATTGATATGCAACTTTAATATAATGTTTTTAATTATTTATCAGGAAGATACTTAGAAGAGGAATAGCTGAGTTAAGTAGAATAATACTGTTTTAAAAAGTCAAAATAATTTCATTGTCCCATCTCAGAAATAATCAATTCATGCTTTGGTACACTCATAAGCCTAAACAGCCATAAACTGTTAGCCAATTTAACAATAAATTGTTGGTTATCTTCCCATGTTATAGGTATATCTAATTATATGTGATATAATTAATATTTTCATAGATCCCTAACACTTCAATAGTCCATAATTCATATTACTAACTTATTAGAAATGCATGTTATTTGAAATTTGAAAAATATTAAAATAATGTATATGAGATGTGTTCCTAGAAGCAAAAATATTAAAGGGTATTCACATGTTCAGATTCTCACAAGCAATATGGGTGCAAACTACCTCATCTATATTAGATATTATATTAGCAATCTTCCGATATTCAAAATCTACAAAATCTCAAGTCCTTTTTCTAAAACTGTAGTATTTCCTTATACTCTACCCTCAACCTCGTGACTTTTAAAGTCATCTCTGGATTAATGATATCACTTAAAACAGTGTAAATGCTATATAAATAGTTTTTATCCTATATTTTTGATGAATGACAAGAAAAAATACCTATATTTCTAGTATAAAAGCAGTTTTCCCCCTCAAATATTTTAGGTCTACAGCTGGTTGAATCTATGGATGTAGAACACATAGATACAGACTGATTAGAGCCTCTTTTGAGGGAAAATTTTCTTATTTGCAAATGTAGTCTAGAATAGTACCTGTGGTGGTACTTATGGCAACTGTGGGAACCAAAAGGAGATATTTGCCAAGTACACAATTAGAGCTTTCTTTTTCTAAAATTCATTTTTGTTAGTACATGTTTACAGTCCATAATGATTACATTCCATGTGTGGAGTATAGGCAAGATCTATGACTTGCTTTTGGATAAGAGAATATGGTACAGGCAATGAAATGTCACTTCCATGATAACATTACATAAAAATATAACACATCTTACTACAAGAAGACTCTCTCCCTTGCTGGCTTTGGGAAAGCTGATAGTTATTTTGAGATGTAGCCTATGGTCAAGAATCAGTCAAATATTTAGGCTTATAGTCTCATAGCCCACAAAAAACTGCATATTGTCAAAAACTATAGTACATGAATTTGAAAGAATATCCAGCCCAAGGAGACCCTCAGGTGTGACCATAGTGCCAAATGATAACTGACTGCAGCCTTGAGTACTTGAAGCAAAAGATCTAGCTAACTCAACTTGTGACATTGTTACAGTGTGATAAACATAGTAATTAATAAAAATACATTCTCATTCTAAGAAATATCATTCTACAAAATGTTTAATAATGGCTGCATGGCATTTCATAGAATTGGTGCACTACATTTTATTTAACTAATCTGTTAAAGTTGAACGCTTAAATTATTTGTTTCTCATTATTCTTGATTGATACACAGTAAATAATCCTGTACAAATATGTTTACCCTCATTAATGATTTTCCCCTCAGAATACCATGAGAAATATATTGTATTAGCAATCTCCCAATATTCAAAATCTGGTCAAAAGAAATTCATATTTTTCTCTTCCTTGCGCTGTTGAGCCACTCCTTTCTATCTCTTTGAGGTCTCTAATTCACTTTAGGCCTCTACTGTATTTAAAGCCTTCCTTAATTGTGTCAGACATTCTCAAATTTCATTCTCAAAAAAAAAATTTTTTTTAAATCCTCCCTTGACTTTGAATTTCTCTTCAGTTATTTACATTGTTTTTTCCTTTTCTTTGTGGTGCTGGAGATTAAATCCAGGGCCTTGCGTATGCTAGGCAACAATTCTATCACTGAGATAGACAGACCAACAGACAGATTTTTTTCATTTTTCTTTCTTTTTTTTTTTTTTTCTTTTTTGAGATAGGGTCTCACTGTGCAGTTCAGGCTAGCCTTGGGCTCAATTTGTAGCGAGGTTGGTCTCAAACTTTCAAACAATTCTCCTGCCTCAGCCTCCTGAGTGCTGGGATTATAGGAGTGTGCCACCATACAACAGCTATACTGAGCTATAACTTTTAAAACTTTTCTGACACAAGGTCTCACTAAATTGCCTAGGCTGGGCTCAAACTATGACCATCCTGCCTCAGCCTCCCAAATAACTGGCATTACAAACATAAGTCACCATGACTAGATATAATTACTGCTTTTTCTTGGCCTTTCATCCAAAATTTCTGAAAAACTAATCTACATCTGGCTATCTCTGTATCATTTCCCATATTTCTCAAGCTCTTATATTAGTCTGCATATTCTTTTATTGTTTCACTGAAATTGTTCTTTCAAAGGTTATAATGACTTTCTAACTCTGGGTGATTTCTGATTCTATTTTTAGACTGCTAATAAACTTGACCCTTCTCTACTAGAATTTGTTGTTGTTGTTGTTGTTGTTTCTGTTCTTGGTTTTGTTTTGTTTTTTGGTACCAGGGACCAACCTCACACTTACCAGGCAGGCACCTGTGCCACTGACCTATATCCCTAACTCCTTGTTATTGTTTTATGAGAACGTCTTGCTAAGTTGCCCAGATCGGCCTCAAATTAGTGATCCTCCTGCCTCAGTCTCCTTCCTAAGTGGCAAGGATTATGGCAGATGCCAACATATTCTGCTTTGAAATTCCTTTTTCTCTGAGCTTGTCTTTTCTATTTCTTCTTGTCTTCCTATCTCTTTAATAATCTCTCGGCATTATTCATGAGCCTATCTTCCTCAGTCTATCCCTAACTTTTAATTTTCCAAAAATTTTATAGTTGAATCTTGATTTTTTATACAATCTTCTGAAAGGTAATTTAACTACACCACATATTTGCCAATAATTCACACACCTTAGGCTTCTGCTCTCATTATGACAGAGCCCAGTATTTTGAGGGTTTTTAAAATTTTAGAATTTTTAGGATACCACAATTATGTCAAACTAAATCCATCTCCCCACAGAAAAACTTTGCTCTTATTATTCTATGTTATGCGGCAGAACTACCCTTTGAGTAGTCAAACAAATTTTAAACCCAATAGTCAACATTTAACTCTTTTCCTAATCACCAAATCTTGCTGTGTTTCCCTCTCTCTCTCTAGATCAGCGGTAGCAAACCTATAGCACACAAGTTGTAGCAGGATGTTTTTTTTTTGTTGTTGTTTTTTTAATTTTATTTAAAGAGGAAAAAAGCAAAACAGGTATAGGGGTAGAAACAATACAGAATTTCAGAAAAAAATAAACTAAGAAATCACTAGTTGATAAATTACATATTGTCTTCTTAGACGTAATTGTTCAAGTTACAAAATTAAAGCATATAGAGTGGACATTCAAACAGTGAGGCTGCAAAGAAGTTCAATGATCCAGTAACAACTTAGCAACATGGTTATCAATCCTACACTCTTAAACATAAATGCAGTTATATCCTTTAGAGCATTTTCTGTTCTTCCTTTTACTTTTTTTTAGCTTTTCTTATTTAAAGAGAAACAAAAGCATGTAAAGGGTACAGATAATACAGAATTTCAAAAAAAGAAAAGATAAACAATAAGAAATCACTAGTTGATAAATCACATATTTTCCTCTTAGAAATAGTTGTTCAAGTTACAAAATTAAAGCATACAAAGTAGATAGTCAAACAGTGAGAGTGTGAACAGCTACACATACATTAATCTCTACATGTATTTCTATCCTTTCTGTATTAGAGGGGAAAACAAAACTTAGCAAGACAAAACAAAACAAATTCCTATAAAAACATGAAGCCAAAAAGTCGTATAAAACCACAGTACAAGGTGAGCTACGATGACTACTGTGTTGTTTCTTATTATCTTCAATAGAACTGTCTATATCATCAGGCATAATTGA
>PVLA01012535.1:0-43622 GCA_004027455.1 Hydrochoerus hydrochaeris | reverse complement strand
GCCTAAGACAGGCACAGGACCAATTGCTGTCCTGCAGGCCCATGACGGGTAAGGCCTGGTTGGATTCATATGAAGAGTCCTTGACCCAAGACAGGCGCTATCCTCACAGGGCCTGCCATACTCCCATAAGTGATAAGGGAAAAAATGTAGGGAGCGGCATGATAGCTTCACAGCTGCCACTCCATCTCTCCCTCCTGTGAGCATCCAGGTGCATCGGCTTACATTTTCCAAGATAATTAAGTAACAAGAGTAAAGTGTTACAAAGATGAAAAAAGTTGATTAACACATGTTGTTTAGGATTGTCCCTGCCTGGCCCTAAGCCTGGGACGCTTCCTGCTTGGGGTTTGGGTTGCTGCCAAAAGTTAGCAAATATATATTCCAGCTTCTGAAAAATAAAGCAGATTCAGATTCACTCACAGACTGGTGTGCAGTGTTTTCTGTCTCTCACTCACCGACTCCCTGACCACCTTTGGGACCCCTGAGCCCTGCCGCAGCTGGACTCCGGCCAGTGTGTATGAGACAGGGTCTCCCTATGTAGTTCAGACCAGTAGCCCAGACTGACCTTGAACTCGTGGTGATCTACCTGCTTCAGCCTCCTGAGTGCTAGGATTACAGGTATGTGCAGTGACACCCTGGCAAAAAACAATAAATGAATGAATAAAAGAATAAGATTCCTAATCTACCCCTGAAGTTAAAGCAGATTAAGAAAAAGAATAGTCTGTGATGCCATTAATAAGTCTGCAAATCAATTCTCAACCCCTGAAAAAGTCTTATGCAAACAGCAACAAAAGGACATCACTGGGATACGTACAAAGGACAACTACCAATATTCTACCCCACTTATATGCACACACGCCCATCCACAATGACTGATCATTCCAAAAAGGGAAAAAAATCACTTCTGACAGATTTTCTCTGCTTAATTTTAAGCATATTGGGGGTTGGGATTTAGCTCAGTGGCAATAGCACCTGCCTGGCAAGCGCGAGGTCATGAATTCAATCCCCAGTACCAAAAAATAAATTTTTTTAACATATTTATGAGTAATAACTACCCATAAAAATCACTTACTCTATGCCAGAACCCAGTGGGAACTAAGACTTATAGGCTCCTTTTGCAATTTGTTCATCTTATGACAGCAATTTTAATCCATTTTCTTGCTATGTGACTTTGGGAAAGTTACTTAACACTCAGTTTGCTCCTCTGTAAAATCAGAAATATAGTATCTCTTCCATGGGATTGCAGGAAGACTCTAGTATTAAAAAAAAAAAAAAAAAAAAGACCTGGGCTGGAGATGTCACTCAATGGTAGAGTACTTATACAGCCTGAATTCATGTCTCTGCACCATGGGGTAGGAAGAGAAGGAGAGGAGAAAAAAGGAAAGGAGACAGGACAGGACAGGGCTATGGGGCTGAGTATGGTGGTACACATCAGTCACTCTGGCACCACTCTGAGAAGCTTAGGTGTCCAACCTGAGCAACTTAGTGACTTAGAGAGACCATGTGTCAAAAAAAAGAAAGATGGGGCTGGGGATTTAGCTCAGCGGCATAAGCACCAGCCTTGCAAGCACGTGGTCCTGAGTTCGATCCCTGGTACTGATAAGAAAGAAAGAAAGAAAGAAAGAAAGAAAGAAAGAAAGAAAGAAAGAAAGAAAGAAAGAAAGAGTGTAGCCCACTGCAAAGGCCCTAGGTTCAGTTTCCAGTACTGAGGTGGGGTTTGGCGTGGTAATATCATTGCTGCTATTGTTGTCATTACTACTAAATCCTCTTTGGGGTTCATTATGGTTTCCCTCACCAAACAACAGTACCAACTAAAACCTCAGAGACCAGAGATTCCTGGATTCCCCAAAGTAGCAAATTCTTTGAAACATTTCAACAGTGTTTACCAGAAAACAAGGTAAGATGTACTCAGGGGGAAAATAAATGTTTCAATGCCAAAAATAATTTAATATGATTCAGAGTATTTCTACATATGCATAGTGAATCAAACAGTACTACAGCTGGCTAGGGATATAGCTCAGCAGTAGACAATATACTAATCGGGCTCTGGGTTAGAGTCCCCAACACCAAGAACAAAGCAAAACAAAAATCAAAAAACCAGAACAAACAATATAGAGTGATCCTGCAACCTAATAATTCAGAAAACTATTTTTAATTTTTTTGTACCAGGGACTGAACTCATGACCTCATACCTGCCAGGCAGGTGTTTACACTGCTGAGCTAAATCCACAGCCCAGAAAAGTATTATACCCACAATTAGTTGTTACAATGGCATCTAGTGATCTCATTTGAGTAACTCTAAGTCTATTCCACTTTCATGTTCATAAAGACAAAAAAGTCTTTTAAATACTAAATCTATATTCATTTGCAAATATAGAATTTTTCAACAACTGGAAAGTTAACTACAAAATGTCAGGACTTGGGACACTGGGAAACCCAGCAACCAGTTCACCTCCCTGGTAAGCAGCTGTGGCTTGAGCAAGCTGAGGCCGCCCCAGGGAGAGAACCACCAGCATCTCGCAAGATCCGCACCATGTTGGAACTTGGGGCTCTGGGAAACCAAGCAACCAGCTCACCTCCCTGGTATGCGGCCATGAGCCTACTGGCATGCAGGCTGACAATCAAATATCCCATCCATCCCCCCCCCAACCCCCATTAGTAAATGAGAGCCAGAGATCTGAGCATCTCATGGAAGGTTGACCATATACAATATAGCAAATAGGGGGGATTTCCTTCCACCATCTCTTTGAAGGCAAACATTTTTATCACTGTTTTGCTTTGTTCTGATTAATGGTATTGCTGTATTCACTATTCTGTTTTGATTAAGTTCTATAATGTTCTGTATTTCGTTTGATTTTGCTATACCTGATTGAAAGAACAACTATTGTGAAGATAAGGAGATATACTATGGTACCTATTGCTGTTATCCCAGTAACCTGCTGTGAAGTTCTGTACCAATTTCACTGCACTGTCTCAACTGGCTTTGTCACGTCTTGTTCTGTTGTATTCTACTACCTTCAAAATAACAAAAAAAAAATTTTAAAAATAGGTTATTAAAAAAATGCAATATAGGACTTCAAAACAAGATAACAGTAAATCCAAAATGGCTACCATAGTATATCTTGTTATCTTTGAAATAGCTGCCCATGCCATCAGATATAGTAAAATCAAATGAGACAAAACAGAATAAAACCCAACCAAACAAAACAATGAAAATGATACAGGACTTCAGTACAAGATAATACGGAATCAACAATGACTACCACCTTCAGAAAGAGATCCCCCATAGATGCTATTGCATACTGTTATCCTCTGAATAGATGATCAGGCTTTAGGCCTGTAAAGTCATTGAAACACTAAACACTACAAAAAAAAAAAAATCAGGACTTTAATTAGAAGCCTAAAAGTGGTTTAGTACTCTAGAAACTCCATGTTAATAGAGCTTTCTATGCATGGGATTTTCTATAATTGGCAGCTTTGTTTAATTAATAAAACCTTCCTACAGGGCACTGCAGGAAACTTCAAATGACACCATACAGAACCCAAGTCCAAAGCAAGTCCCGCAGCCAGCAACCATACCTGTCTCCTGCCTCTCATACTAAACTTAGGGGAAAAACAGAGATTTTTGAGGAAAGCATTACAAATCAGAACTGTAGAAAAGTAATACATTCTGAAGGCAAACATATCTGAAAGCAAAAAATTCCCAACTATGACATAAACTGTGTTTCTACTGTGTATAGAGTGCATGAATATTTTAGAATACTCCGAAGTATTAATTGTGGCTAAATCAAGATGGATAGGTTATAAGTAATGTCCATTTTATTTTTCTTATCCATAATTTCTGAATTAGGCAGTCAAGTCATACATATGGGCCCTGCAATCAGACTTGCTGATTAAATCCCAGCCAAAGGGACAGCTCAGTGACAGAGTACTTACCCAGCATGTAAAAAGCCGTGAGTTCAAATCCCAACCCCTAAACAAAACAAATCCCAGCTCCATCATTTTCTTGGTATATAAATGTTGCCTGGTTTTTTGGAATAGAACCTCTCTGTACCTCTGCTATCCCATCTTAAAATGTGACTACTAACAGTATGTATATTATAATATTATCATGAGGATTAAAAGATTCACCAAAAAGTCATGATTATTATATAATTCCAATGCTTGTAGTACAATTACAATTCTGTAATGAAAAGTTATAATCAAAATGATAATAACAAAACAATTTCAATTTCTAAAAATAAAATATTTAGGCCACAAAACTCTGAAAAAAAATCAAATTAAATTTAAAGCAAATTCTTCAGTATAAAATGAGATGTCTACTGTAGGAGTCTACAAACTATTTCAGATTAAAGCTCCCACCACTGTCACTTTTGCATGCTAGGGATTGATCCTGGCCCATGGTAGACAAGAGTTTGGCAAGTGCTCTATTATTGAGCCACAACCTCAACCCTGTTTTTGAAGGATGGCATGGTATCTAGAGGTTTCTTGTCCTGTAATTGGATGGATGGGCCAGGGATTAGCTCAGTACCATAAGCACAGTCGTAAACTGCAAGCACACAGTCGTAAATTCAATCCCCAGTACCAAAAAAAAAAAAAAAAAAAAGAATTGGATGGAGCTGGCTATGGTGACACACACCTACAATCCAAGCTCTTGGGAGGCTGAGGCAAGAGGATCACGATGAGTTTGTAGCCTGGGCTACAAAAGTGAATGCAAGGCCAATCTAAATTACATGGCAAGAACTTGTCAGAAAGAAAAGAAAAGAAAGAAGTGGATGGGGACAACTGATGAATGTAATAGTTTAACATTTATGTAAGCAGAACATTTATTGAAGGAAAGAAGGGGAAAAAAAGACAGAGGATTCCACTAAGAACAAGAAGAGAGTGGTGACCAAATCAATGGCTTTTTTTTTTTTTTTTGGACCAGAGATTAAACTCAAGAACTTGTTCCTGACAGGCAGGCATTGTGCTGCTGCTGAGCTATATCCCCAGCCCAATGGCTCTCTTATATCTTCCCACAACAAGAAAAATAATGTAAAGTCACTTATGTTGAGATTTTTAGGGCTCTTTATCTCTGGAAAAGTCAGAAACTATGGCACTTAGAGGGGCCCTGAGAAAAAAGTTGATTTTTTTTGTTTTTGCTTTTGTTTTGAGAGAGGGTCTCACTAGCAGTTCAGGCTAGCCTTGGGCTCACTTTGTAGCCCAAACTGGTCTTGAACTTGGAATAATCCTCCTGCCTCAGCCTCCGGAGTACTGGGATTACAGGAGTGTGCCACTATGCCCAGTTGATAAAAGTTGATACTGATGATGATCCTGTCCTCAGACATCCACTTGTCAAAGGATGTGCATCTCTACCAGCAGATTAATAAAAACCACCAAGTGAGTAGAATTATCACCCTCATCTTTACAATTCTCAGGCAGTAAATACTCAAGAACTCTACCAGGGACCAACAATAGCTTTAGAGGCGGGCCTCCAGAACCCTATGCCCCAACTGCTGGACATGGGTCTTTCCTATGTCCAAAACTCAACATTAAGAGGAAGATGAAAAAAGAAGGGCTGAAGAAAAAATGGCCAAAATCATAGTTGTCACAATTGGCAATGTTTACATATACTCACGTCGTCTTAAGGGAAAGATAATTGAAAAAAGGTTCCTGCTTTAAAAGCAAAAAGACTGGACACTGGGCACACAACTATACCAAGTCTCCGCCTGGGCCCTAGTGGCTGATGTGCCTAGCTCAGGGTACTAGAGGATCGACTCTCCCTATCCCCCCATCTCTTACTCGGATAAAGAGGACCTGAGGAGCCTAAGGCAACCTACAATGACCCTTTCCACAGACATCTAGGAACCCTGGGTGACTGTGGATATCACTGACAAATTCCATTACTGTTTTAACTTTATTCTCTAAAAAAAAAAAAACCTTCTCCTCTGTATCTATAGCCATAACCTGGGCCAAGGGGGACCCTAGTCAGAGAGTCCTTACACCTGTTCCAACATGTCAATTTGAAGGTGAAACACTGAAATATGCCTTTCCACTGTTACCCACCCATACAACAATCTAAGAGCCGGTAGGGCTTGCTAAATACAACTCCTCAAGTAGTCTATCTTCCCAGGCAGGTTGCTGTCATTCACTGTCATGGATACCAAAGGGACATGTTTAAAGTCTCTTGGGCTAACAGGGAGGTAAGCAAGGTAGTGTTGAAGCCTCTCAGAACTCTGGCCTTATTCCCAGTTCCTAAGGAACCATTCTGGTCCTTCTTCAAGGGACACAATGACAAGCTAAAACCCTACATGGGAAAGATCATTCAAATTTTCACAGGACTAAGACTCCTATGAGCCTTTGAAAAATCTGCAGCTTCTCTTCAAAAGAGCAAGACTCAGTTGGTCTTTGAGTACAGATAAGTAGAGTCACCATAAACAGGCACTAGTAGCCTATCTAACATCCTTATTTGCTTCCACAGGCTCCTGGTACTTTCCCTAAGCTCTCTTTCATTAAACAGTGGCTCAGGGCTAGGGGTTTAGCTCGGCAGCAAGTGCCTGCTTGGCAAACGTGAGAACATGAGTTAGGCCCCCAGCATATACACACACAAAAAACCACCCAACAGTGGCTCAGCCCTTCTCCATATACAGACATGAACTCTTTTCTCACTGTCTTCTGACAGGTTTTCCTCAGCCCAGCTGTGGATTTGTAACATCCTAAAGTAGCCACAGAGTACAATATAGGTAGGGCCTACAGCCCCTTTCAGCAAGAAGCAGATAAATGAAGACAGAGTCTGCCACTCCCTCAACAACCCATAAAGAATTATGTGGATTTATATCTCAAGGGGAAATGAGGTAGGAGATTAGGGCATGGTTGGGTAATTGGGAGTGACCTATCAATCATGGAGAACTGGCCAATCACTACTGAGTCACATGTGCAGAGCAGCTTTGGAATCTTGGGGAGAAGGCCCAGATCTGAAGTCAAAAGAAGATATAAAAAAGACAGTGGCCCTCCGGCCTCCCGGCCACTGCCAGAAGCCCTCTTGTTCTTGCAGTGGCCTTTTTCTTCTCCTGTTCTTTTTTCTGTCTCATTTTCTTCTCTCATTTTCTAAATAAACGTTAACCTGTTACATATACCAGGTGTCACCATCCAATTCTGTGAATAGGCCAAGAGCAGTATAGAATCACTGAACACCATACCATCTGTCAACACTTTGTCATTTTTTTAAGAAAAGCATGAATTAATGTTTAAAATAACAGCTAACACTTTCATAGTACCAGAGACTGCTCTAAGCATTTTATATAAATTAACCATTTATAATCCTCTATCCACCCAACTGGCCCTGAAAGAATCAGTTAGCAGTTAATTCAAAATTCCAAACCAAACCAGGCATGATGGCACAATGCCTGTAGTCCCAGCACTCGGGAGGCTGAGGCAGGAGGATTGCTATGAGTTCAAGGCCAGCCTGGGCTACAAAGTGAGCTTAAGGGCAGCCTAAATTGCATAATGAAACCCTGCCTCAAAAAGACAAAAAGAAAAAAAAAAAAAAACCCAATCCAATCCAAGCAGTCTGGTTCCAGAATCCAGATACCTAATTACTACGGAAAGAGAAAATCTGCAACTGCCTCTCTCCTACTTCACATACTAGTCTCACATGCCTTAGGGTCTCAATTATGTTCAATCATGTTCCACTGCTTATAATTTATCTACTAGAAGTCTGTTGGCTATTTTTAATGTTCTTATCTTCAGTGGTCAAGAAAAGCAGACCATTACACAATAAATTAAAGAATAGTGCTGAGGAACAATAAAATACAGAAAGAAATCACTTACTCCTTTCCTTCTGGATTTTATTTATATAATTTCTTAGCAAAAAGAAGGTTTCATAACTTATGAAACCACTTGGGCATGATGGTGCATATCTGTAATCCCAGAACTCAGGAGGCTGAGGCAGGAGGATCTTGGTGAGTTTGAGGCCAGCCTGGATGGATTACATAGTGAGCTCAATGCAAGCCTGAACTGCACTATGGGACCCTGCCTCAAAAACAAAACAAAACAAAGTTTTGACCAGAAATAACTATTAAATCAGTGGGTATAGAGTAAGAATATATTATCAGCTTCAGCTACTCTACATTTACTACTATACCAATTCCATAAAAATAGGAAAAATTACCTGTCAGAAAACTGAGATACACAGATGCCACAGTAAATTTGCTTTTGCCTGACAATTGGAATAGAACACTGTCATGGTTTGTGTCTAGATGTCCCCCCAAAGCCTCATGTAGTTGTAGTTTTTTTGGAGGTGACTGATCTAAACTGTGATTGATTCATAGTGCAATGTTGGGATTAAGGGTACCAGGGTGGATGATTGCTGCATCAGTCCACTGACTGGATTGGTGCCACCCTAATTGAAGTAGACTGGTTATAATTTAAGGAACAGAAAGAAGCTTGTCTCACACTGTCTTTTGTTTTGGCTGTCTTCCACTGCCATGAACTGTTGCCCTCTGCTATATGTCACCCTGCCTTGAACCCAGCTGATTACAGACTAAAATCTTTACAAACTCAGCCAAATAAACCTTTTCTCCTTTAATTCTGGGCATCAAGAATTTTGTCTCAACAACACAAAAAGTAACTAACATAACCATAAATCTTAAAAATATAACCAACACATTGTGACTATGCATATCCTCATCAAACGTGATAAAAATACAGCCAAGAACAGAAAACTCTTCATGTACAGTCTCATGCCACCTCTTTCTGATCCACATGACTGAGCCTACACTCCAGAGCACTCCCTACTGCCAGAGTGGGACCATGTAAGGAAGCTGTACACATACAGCTTATCTCCCAATGGCAGATTCATTCTATCCAAAAAGATAGTCACCAGTGTTTCTTTACCATTTTCCTCTTCCTCCTTCTCTTCCTCCTCTTCCTCCTCTTCCTCCTCCTCTCCTTCCCCTTTTTTCTTCTTCTTTTCTGGTTTATTTTTTTTTTAAATTGGTACCAGGAATTGAACTCACGACCATGCGCTTGCAAGGCAGGCACTTATGCTGCTGAGCTAAATTCCCAGCCCCTGGTTTCTTTCTTCTGTGCTCAGGATTAAACCCAAGGCCTTGACCACCAAGCTATACTCCCAGGCCCAGTTCATAGTCTTCTTAATCATATGTTGCTCTGCACCCGCAAGAGCTGAGGATAGCCTTCTCTTCTCTGAATCTGAGCTGACCCTTTGACTTGCTCTGGCCACAGAATGCAGCAGTTTGAGGCCTGCAGCTAAGTTCCACTTTCACTCCTGGAAGCCAGCCACAGGCTTGTAAGAAATTCAGGATGTCCTGGAGAGAACAACCATGTAGGGAGGCCCAGACGCTAAGACTCCACCACATAGCTAGAAAAAGGCCAGTTGGAAGATGATGAAGATGCTAGACAACCAAGTGAAACCCTCTAGACCTTTAGCCCAGCCCAACCACCAGCTGAGAAGCAGACAAATGAGTATGACTTTGAAATGATGCCACACAGGGTACAGCCCTGCCTACAGAATTTCAAGGGATAGTATATCATTTCTAGTTTTGTTTGTGTGTGTGATTTTTGGAGGGTTTTTTTTGCAGTGGGGGACGACCAGGGATTGAACGCCCGACCTCATGTTTGCCAGGCAGGCACTTGTGCCACTGAACTAAATCCCCAACCCTCTAGTTTTATTTTGTTTCCTGTTTTGTTTTGGTTTTTTTTTTTTTTTTTTAGTAGTACTGGGGATTGAACTCACAGCTGAACTATATCCCCAGCCTTTTTCTTATATATAATTAAATGCACATATGTATGCATATACATACAGTATTTTTATGTGTGTGTGTATATATATATATATATATATTTTTTTTTTTTTTTTTTTTTAAAGACAAAGCCTCACTATGTAGTTCAGAATTGCCTCAAAGTTGCAGTGATCCTCCTGCCTCCGTCTCCCAACTGCTAGGATTACAGGAATGACCACCACACCCAGCTAGGCAACCTCTTTCTTATTTTCATACCTTAACCCCATATATACTCTAATGATTTTTACAAATAAAATCAGTTAAGGCAGATCTCTAGAGAATAGTTCACAAATGAGCTAACAACTCTATAAAATGCTTCAAAGATAAAACCTTAATAATAAAGAGGCAGGATGAAACACCAGCTTATCTACTACAGATTCTGCTTACTAGAACTTCCTAAACTAACAATGATGCCGCCTAATGTCTAAAGCTTGTGCTCAAAACAAAGTGCAAGTGAAACTGGAAATAGAAATCCCTAAGGCCCAAATCTAAGTCTGACGATCTTCCTTACTCCCACTTTCCTCAGAAAGATGAAGGGAAAAAAAAAAAAAAGAAGTTTTATCTGGAAATCATTCTGGGGAAAACAGTGTGCCAAGAACACAAAAACTGAAATCTCAAGATAGAACAAGGAGGAAGCCGCTGAACTAAGAAACTGAAGCACAATTTTTTGGCCTGGAGCTATCAAAAGAATGAGTAAGACCCGGAAGTCTACTCTTATATACACAAAAATGGCAAGATTTTTTTCTATTTGCAAATTTAAAAAAAAAAAAAAGGGAAGAACTTCAGAGGGACAAAAACACCATGACCTTAGGATAGGGATGAAGGCCAGCTGCCTCAGACGAACATGCCTAATGACTCTGGCAACAGTATGCCTTCCATCCACTCCTCCTGCATCTGGAGGCTCAAGTTAAGTTGTTTTCAAATCAATGAAGGGTCACATTGAACCTTCTCTGTCTTTTGTACAACCCTTGGGAAAAAGTCCAACTCTCCTCCCTGGAGCACCATACTGCCCCCAACTCTTCTTTGAAACCCCAGAAGCTACAGCAGCACTACCACAAAAAGCTTTGACATTAACCCAGGAATCTCCACAAAACAGAAAGAATTACTCACCAGACAAATAGGAAAAACCAAACCTGTTAAAGGTTAAGAAATTCTCTAGGTTTACAAGATGATTCCGTACCCAAAAGACATAAACTTCCAAGGTCTCAGAACTTGACTCTGAGTCCTGAGCTCACTGATACTGTATTCATTATTTTCCAATCTTAAAAGTCAGCTCAGGTCAGATTCTTGGCTGTCCAGAATAGGGAAAAGGGAAAATTTCCCTCAAGCCTTAACAAGGAGGAGGAGTCTAATTATTTAATGCAGAGTTCTGCTTAAAGGTCCAACCCTAACCCTTGCCAATCACATTTCTCAGTCAATATAAGAGGCTAGCTGAAGAATCCTTGTCATTTTAAACTGTGACCAGAAGTTGGATTCCATTTCCCCAACTTTCCAAGAACATTTCAGGAGAAAAAAATGCTAATCAATGAGCTGAGCATGGTGGCTCACGCCTATAATCCCAGCACTTGGGAGGCTGAGGCAGGAGGATCGTTGAAAGTTCAAAACCAGCCTGGGCCACAAAGTGAGCTCAAGGCCAGCCTGAACTGCATAGTGAGACCCTGTCTCAAAAAAGACAAAAAAAAAAAAAAAAAAAAGCTAATCAATGAACTCTTACTGAACATACACTGTGTACTCAGCAATGTTAAGCACTAAAGTTATTACAGGGAATGCAACATTCCTGCCCTTAAGAAGCTTATGTGGTTACTGATAAACTAAATATTAATAATATTTTTCAGTACTGACAAATTCTAGAGAAAAAATATAGAAACTGGGGAAAAAACACACTTTGTAAATCTAAAGTGATCAGAGAAATCCTGGCTGAGATGACATTTAAAACTGGCATCTTAAGGTAGATACCTTTAGGTAAGGGAATGCAGCAACACAAGTATGAATTCCTGCTGGGCATGGTGGCTCACACTTGTAATCCCAGCACTCAGGAGGCTGAGGCAGGAGGATCCTTGCGAGTTCGAGACCAGCCTGGGCTACAAAGTGAGCTCAAGGCCAGCCTGAATTGTATAGTGAGACCCTGTCTCAAAAAGACAAAAAAAAAAAGTCTGCATTCCTAGCTCTCTGAGAGGCTGAGGCAGGAGGATTCCAAACTCTGACATAGCCAGAGCAACTTAGTGACTAAACATCTTCATTCAAAACTAAAAACAGAAAAGGGTTAGGGAAATAGTTCAGTGGGCCAGCCCTCAAATCCCATTATCATGAAAAAGAAAGGGAAGGAAGAAAACAAAAAGAAGTAGCGACGAAAGGGGAAGAACAAAAAGGAGAGGGGTGACAAAAAGAAGAAAGAAGATTGTGAAAAAATATTCCAGGGAGGGCTCGAGATTTAGCTCAGTGGCATAAGCACCTGCCTGGCAAGCGTGAGGTCATGAGTTCAATTCCCTGGTACCAAAAACAAAAACAATTCCAGGTAAATAAATGAAAAAAAATTTTTAACTATTAATTCCAAGGAGTACAGGCAAATATTTTTTCCCATTCTACAGTAGTCTGTCTTCTCACTCTGTTTCCTTTGTTGCACAGAAGCTTTATAGTATGATATGATCCTATATTCCATACCAAGAAAGACCCTATCACAAAAAAGAAAAAAGACAGAGAGAGCCTGGTATGAAGGCATGTGTCTATAATCCCAGCACACTGGCAGGTGGAGCAGGAGGACTGCAAGTTAAACTGAATGGGCAACATAGCAACTTACCAAGACTGTCTTGAAAGACTTTTGTTTAAAGGAGGGGAGGAATGGAGACATAGCTCAAAATGAAAACACGAGTTGAAACCCCAAGACTGCAAAGAAAGTTGAGGATCACTTCCTATTTTTCCATGCATATGAGCTTGAGACAATTTGAAGAAGTAGGAGAGATTTTTAAACTTTTTTCCTACATGGTTTGAAAAACCGCCATGCAGATCAGTGGAACAGAAGTGAAAATGCAGAAGCAACCCCAGACACATTCAGCCATCTGATCTTTGACAATGGGGCCAAAAGACAACCTCTTAAACAATGCTAGGAAAACTGCTCTTCACATGAAGAATAAATATAGATCCATATTTCTCATGCTGTACTAAAATCAAAACGGATCAAAGTCCTACACCAAAATAGAAACACTAAATCTGCTTGAAGATAAAACAGGTACACCTCCTGAACGCACAGGCATAGGCAGACTTCCTGAACAGAACCCTAGTAGTACAAGAAATAACACTGACAATCAACCAATAGTAGCATATCAAATTATAAAACTTCTATATAACAAAGGAAACAACAGAGTGAGGAGACAACTACAAAATAGAAAAAAATATTTATACCAACTACTCGTCAGACAGAGGACTAATGTCTATAACACAAGAAAAATAAAAAAAAAAAATTAGAGCCTCAAAATAAAAACCTAATTAAAAAAATAGGCAACTAGGCTGGACGTGGTGGCTCACGCCTGTAATCCCAGCACTCTGGGAAGCTGGGGCAGGAGGATCATTGCAAGTTCGAGACCAGCCTGGGCTACAAAGTGAGCTCAAGGCCAGCCTGAACTGCATAGCCAGACCCTGTCTCAAAAAAAAAAAAAAAAAAAAAAAAGGGCAACTGAAATGAACAGACAACTTTTCAAAAGAAGTAAAAACGATCAGTAAGTACATGAAAAAATGTTTAGCATCTTTGGCCATTAGAGAAATGTAAAACAAAACACTAAGATACCATCTTAAGAAAGAATGGCTCAAAATATATCATGTACAGGTACAAATTCCCTACAATGAATGTGACTATTATGTATATCTAAAATGAACCAATAAATTGAATTAATTTTAAAAAGAAAGAATGTCTGTATCAAAACCTCAAAATATTATAGGTATGGTGGCACATACCTATAACCCCAACACTTGGGAGGCTGAGGCAGGGGATTACCATGAGGCCAGACTGAATTACTCAGAAAGACTCTGTGTCTCAAAAAACAAACAAAAAAAGAATTTGAAATATACCAATGCTCAGGCTGGAGGCTAGAAGGAACCCTTCTACATTGCTGGTGGGCATGTAGGCTAATACAACCGCTATGAAAATCAGTATGGAAATTCCTCAGGAAACTAAAAATAGAAATTGTATTCAACCCAGATATACCTCTTCTGCCTATCTTTACAAAAGAGTTAAAGATATCATATTACAGTAATCCATGCATTTCCATGTTTATAGCAGCACAACTCGTAATAGCTAAATCTTAGAAACAGTCTATATATATCCACCAACAGACGAACAGATACAGAAAATGTGGTGTTTATAAGCAATGGAATACTTCTTGGCCATAAAAAGGATATATTTGAGACATTTGAAGAAAAACGGATGTACCTTGAAACCATAATGCTAAGTGAAATAAATCAGACACAGAAAGATAAATACTGCATGATTTTTCTTACATGATAAACTCAAAATATAAGTATTTCAAAGAGCAAATTAAAGATAAATGATAGGAAATGGGCAATGGACTATGAAAATAGGAAGGGGATCTGAGGATTGTAGTAAACAGGAAGGAGGGAAAGATGGGGAAATGAAAGGATCAAGATGCAATATATGTACCAATTCTCCATAATGAGTAGATTTATTGTGTATTGCAGACATGTACTAACCAAAAAGGGAAAATTCTTTTCCCTATTAATACAATATTGCCTTTGGGTTTTTTTTTTGGGGGGGGGGGGTTGTTGTGTTTTTTGATGGTGGTTGTAGTATGGAGTGAGTCCAGGGCCTTTTCAGTGAGTTACACTCTCAGCCTTTTTTTCTTTCTATTTTGAGTTTGCTAAATCACTAAATTGCCCAAGCTAAGGTCCAACTTGTGACTTTTCCTCTCCGAAGCCTCCCAGAGACTGGGATCACACAGGCGTGCACCACCATACCTCTTATCCTTAAATGATTACATGTAACATTCAACTTGAAACAACATCCAAAGAAAGTGTCCTTACCTCAAAAACAGAAGCAATCATTTTGTTTTGTTTTGTTTTGTTTTTACATTAAGAACAAGCCTAAAGCCTTCTAAGTATCCGGCAGAAAAATCCCAGTGTTTACTCAATTACCTACCAACTGACAAAGACGAGTCATAGAACACTTTTAGAGTGGCAGGGGTACTGGGAATGGAACCCCAGGGACATGCTACCACTGAGCTACAGGCCAAGCCTTATTAAGACATAATTTTAAACCAGGCCTCACTATGTTGCCAGGCTGACCTTGAATTTCAAATCGCCTTGACTCAGCTTCCCAAGCAGCTGGAATTACATCTCCAGTACAACATACTTAAAGCAATCCTTTCACCTAGCATTCACTGAATCTTTGTTTCACATCAGCAGCACTGTGCTCTTACACATATTACTTCATTTGTTACTCACAATAAAACTATGAAGACAGGCATTATTATTAATATTAGCATTATCATTTCACAGACAAGAAAACAGCTAGTCAACTGTGGTGGTACACTCCTGTAATCCAGACACTCTGGGGATTGAGGCAGGAAGATGGTGAGTTCAAACTGAACCTCAGCTACAGTCTAGACCGTTGTCAGAAAGAAAAAAACAAACAAACAAAAAACAGAAAGACCAAATAAAACTGGGACTTAGAACATTTAATAATCTGCCTAAGTGGAGCAGAAATTTAAAACCAAATTGTATCAAATGTATGCCCCTAAATCAAATGTATGCTCTGACCACTATCCTGCCTTTTTTAAGAAAAGCATTAAGATCTCAAAGAATAAAAACAAGCAAAGAAAAACTTTCTAAATCCTCATATCTGAAAAGCTTTTTGATGTTTTTGTTCTTGTTTTTTGTCTTTTTGAGACAGGGTCTAACTGTGCAGTTCAGGATGGCCTTGAGCTCACTTTGTAGCCCAGGCTGGTCTCGAACTTGCAACGATCCTCCTGCCTCAGTCCCCTGAGTGCTGAGATTATAGGAGTGTACCACCATGCCCAGCATCTGTTGTTTTTTGAGACAGGGTCTTGGTCTTGCCATGCCATTCAGGCTGGTATTGAATTATGCAACTCAGACTGGCCTGAAAATCACTATAATCTGCCTGCCTCAGCCTCTCAAATGCTGGGATTACAGGCATTCACCAAAACAACCAGTTTAGAAAGCTGTTATTGTAAAGAGTTGATTCAGGAGACAGAGAGGGAGAAAAGAGAGTAAATAAATCAGTGAATCTGATTCAGAACATGACGATAGGCAAATTCCTTCACATCTTTGCCTCCATTTATCTATAAGGAACTGACTTCACAGGCACTAACCATTGTGTATTACCTCAGAAGTGCGTAAAAATTAACATTTGTGATATACACACAGGTCATCAGATAAAAGACATCCATATCACTATTACTATTGTTTTGATGCTCACACAAAGCACCAGAATCAAGGTAAATATATTATCTGTATGAAGAACAGAAGGTATAAGTAATCTGAAAAGAAACTTTCTTTTGCCAGTGTGGTGGTGCACTCCTGTAATCCCAGCACTCGGGAAGCTGAGGCTGAAGGATCCTTGCAAGTTCAAGACCAACCTGAGCTAGAAAGTGAGCCCCAAACCAGCCTGAACTGCATAGCAAGATCCTGTCTCAGAAAGAGAAAAAAAAAGAAAGAAAGAAATAAAGAAACTTTCTTTTGCCTTTAATTAAAAAAGCAACAGCGGGGCTGGGGATTTAGCTCAGTAGCATAAACGTTTGCCTGGCAAAGCGTGAGGTTGTGAGTTTGATCCCCAGTACCAGAAAAAAGCCAAAAAAAAAAAAAAAAAAGCAATAGAGCCAAGCATGGCAATGCATGCCTGTAATCCCAGCACTTGGGAGGGTGAGGCAGGAGGACTGCTGCAAGTTGAGGCCAGCTTAGGCTACAGAGTGAATTCAGAGCCAGCCTGAACTGCAGAGCAAGACCCCATCTCAAAAAGATTAATTTAAAAAAAAAGAAAAAAAAAAATATATATAGGCAGATATGGTGGTGCATACCTGTAGTTTTAGCACTTGGGAGGCTGAGGCAGAAAAATCACTGCAAATTCAAGGCCAGTATGGATTATATAGTGAGACCTTGACTGAAAACATACATACAAACAATATATACCATATGATCTAACAGTTACACTCCTGGACATCTATCCCATAGACATTAAAACATATTAACACAAAAACTGGGAAACAAATGTTCACAGCAGCTTTATTCATAATAGCTAAAAAATGAGGGAAATTCAAATGTCTTTCACTGGGTAAATCATTAAACAAATTATGTTACAATCAAACCCAGGTAGGCCCAGGTGTGATGGCACACACCTTGTAATCAATCCTATCACTCAGGAAGCTGAGGCAGGATGATCACCAGGAGTTCAAAGCCAGACTGAGCTATATAGTAGGTTCAAGGCCAGCCTGAACAACATAATGAGACCTTATCTTTTAAAAAAAAAAAATATATATATATATATATACACACACACACACACCCCAAACCACGGAATATTACTCAGCAATGTAAAAGAATAAAACTATAGATATATACCAGTCATGGCAAAACTATGGTGCATGTGCAGCAGCAGGCATGTAGAACTCTCTCTGTTGGCATGCCAGTCTAAGTCACCCCAGCAGCTGAGCATCAAATAAGTTACTTTTTCTAAATTAAAAATTCAATATATAGGTTTAATTGCAGTATTGTCACTTTGCAATAAATAAATGGGCTCTGGGTTGCAGTTTGGGCGCTTGGTCTCTATAAAGTTTTCCATCACTCACTGATACACTGTACACAATCTGGATGAATCTCAAGTACTGAGTGAAAAAGCCAATTCGAAAGGTTACACACTACATGAGTTCATTTATATAATATTCTTGAAATAACAAAGGGAGACACTACTGGTTGCCAGGGATTCTCCGAGGAACTAAAGGAGCTAAAGTTGAGTCACTTGCCCCAGTGTTTATTCTTTTATTCTTCTGGCAAAGCACTACTACAAATTATACTTAAATTTATTATAATTTGAAGAGGAATGGTTAGAAAGGGTATCAGAAGGACCCTTGTGCCAGTGTGGTAGTGCATGCTTGTAATCCCAGTGCTTGGGAGGCTGAGGCAGGAGGATTGTCTCAGTTCAAGGCCAGCCTAAACTGCATAGTGAGATCCTGTCTCAAAAAAAAGAAAAAGGAAGACAATAAATGTCCTATATCAATATCGTTACTCTGGCTTAAAAGTGTATTAAGGGACTGGAGGTGAGTGTTATTCAGTGGTACAGTGCTGTTATGTGCCAGACACTAGGTTTGATCCCCAACAAACCAAGGAGAAAAAAAAGAATGCACTGGAATTTTGTATATGTCACCATTGGGGAAAACTAGGTTTAAAAAAAAACAAAAACAAAAAACAGGACTTAAAAAACCCACAAGGACTGCATTTGCTCTTGATCCTCTCCCTCCTTATTTTTTACAAATACATATAAATCTACAATAATTTCAAAACACTTTAATTTATATATAAACATACATTCCTTGTAATAAGTAGAAAAATATCCATCTTCTTCCCAGTCCCTCTCATACCACCTGTTGAGATAACATGCAAACATGCATACACTTAAGTATGGCATGGTATGGTGATAGATGCCTATAATCTCAGGACACTGGGCAAGAATGCAGAAAGATCCCAAGTTTGAGTCCAGTGTGGGCAACCTGGCAATTTGGCAAGACCCTGTCTCAAAATGGGACAGCTGACTCTAGGAATGTACCTCTCAAAGGCCCTAGGTTCAATCCCCAGGGATACGGGGTACTTTGAGCTTGGTGTCACAGCCTTCCAGCTACTCAGGAAGCTGAAGCAGAAGTATAGCAAGTTTGAGGCCAGTCTGGGTAATGTGGTCAAACACTATCACAAAATAAAAAGGATGGAGGGCTGGGGATATAGGGCAGGAGCATTTAAGCACCTTCCTGGCAAATAAGGTCCTGAGTTCAATTCCCAGTACCAAAAATTAAATAATTAATTAAAATTAAAAAATAAAAAGGATGGAGATGTTTCTCAGTGATGAGTGCTTGCTAGCATGCATTAGGCCCTAGATTTGATCCCCAGTACTGCCTACCAAGGGAGGAAAAAACAACAATGACAACAGAGCCACTGTTTTATATATCCTATCTCTAAAGTACCCTCTACTCTCATTTTACAGGCAAAAACCTGCTCATTGTGAAATTACCCATAATCAAATATCCAGGAGTGATAAAATTGAGGTTCAAAGCTACAAACTACAAAACTAGTGCTTTCTTCCTTTCTCTGGTTCATTTATTTGGGGGGGGGTGTTATTTGAGGCAAGGTTTCACTATATGGTGCAAGCTGGCCTTAAACTCACTTTGTAGCCCAGGCTGGCCTCAAACTCACAGCAATCCTCCTGCCTCAGCCTCCCAAGTGCTGAGATTACAGAAGTGTGCCACCATGCCCAGTTTTTTCTCAGGTTCTTTCATATTACATGCCAACAGAAGAGATTCAGTATAGTTAACAGAAGTATATTTTGGCAGAAGTCATTTTCTAAATATGTATGCCAACCTTGGTTCAACTCTTCTTCCAATTATCGTATTTTTGGGAGAACTGTAGTATATATCAAGCACCACTACAGGTGATAGGGATAGAGAGGTGAAAACAGAAAAAGCCTCCAACTACAAAGAGTTTTCTTTCTGGTGAAGTGTTACTCTTGAAGTACAAAGTACTTGGTTCAAACAATCCAGCTACAGGGAAAGCAGATAATTTCTCATGTTCACTTCTTTACCACTGTTCTCATTCTGCTGACAAACTACAAACCATGTTCTTCCTTTCATAGTCCTAGGCCAAAGGTCCCCAGGGTCCGACTACACAAAAACACTGTACTGCACACGCTCAGTAAGTATGAATAGAAGCCTGTTAGTTCAGGTCAACATGAGGTACCTTCATCAAAGGTCATGCTGTTGGGGCTGGGAATAAAATTCAGCACTGCAGCGCCTGTTAGATAAGCACGAGGTCTCAAGTTTGCTTCCCAATATCGCCCTCCCGCCAAAAAAGATAAAAGTCATGCTGTCATTTTTGGAAATTCTGGTAATGAAAATTCTTAAAAAGCTGTGTCTGGCAAAGGGTACAGTTCAGTACCTGCCTGGCAAGCACAAAGTCCTGAGTTCAATTCCTGGTACCAAACAAAATGTTTAAATAAAAATAAAAAAGCTTTGGCCAAATCATAGATGTACGAGAATTAAATATGACTTAGACACTAGTAAACATAAAATCCTGAAAAGATAAAATCACTTGCCCACTGTCACAAGGCTCAATAAAGGCAGCTTTGTATACATAAACCCAGGTCCTTAAATCATTGTCTAAGTAAGACTCCTTTCCATTGCTGCTTCCTTCTTTTAAGACCAATAAAAATGAACTTAATGAAGTTCAAATTTTCTCACTTCATCAGTAATAGGGTATGCCTCAGGGATGATGAGGCATGAGAATGGCCCATGTTCTGGCACAGCCTGAGCAACTTAGCAAGATCCTGTCTCGAAATTTAAAAAATTAGAAAGAGCTGGGAAATAGCTCACTGCAAAGGCCCTGGGTTCAATCTCCAATACAATCAATCAATAGGTGCACTCATGAATAATCACAGCAGTTTAAAGATTAACTATACCAAACACACTAAGCATGCTGCATAAGGCATATCCAATGGGTACAGGACTGCCTATTCTTCATATGACAGCTCTTAACCAGTTGGAAGAGAAATGTCAACACAACTTTAAATACATCTCTTGAGTGCCATCAGCAACATCATAACATTTTATCAATAGTATTTTGGGGGTGTTTACTCTGAGCTAGGAACTTCATATGCTATTTCTGATCCTTACAGACGTTCTCGAAAGGTGGGCATTATCATCCCCATTGTACACTTAGGACCTCCAGGTCCAGAACTGTTCCCAGTTCCCACAACTACCATGCACTTTTCCCACAGTACCACATTCCCTAAGGAAGAAAAGCCCTATGTGTGTGGCTACAATATCCAGTCTTTAAATTTGAACAAAATCCAGGCATCTTTTCAACCTTTAATTTCAACCTGAAATTTAGCCTGCCAGTTATGTAATTTAACCACCTTTTCAATCTTTACATACATTGATTTAATTTTGTTTCCTCAGATCAGTGGTCTTGCATATTACCTTTTCTTAAAGACACCAAACTTTTTTATAAATGAAATTCTATGTAAAAATACACTAGAACAGGGCTGGGGATTTAGCTTATTGGTATAAGCCCCTGTCTGGCAAGCACGAGGTCATGAGTTCGATCCCTGGTCCTGGAAAAAAAAAAAAAACACTAGAACATAAAGCAGGTCAAAATTGAGCTGCCCTGTTTACCTCAAGTGGCAGAATCAAAACCCTTTCCCACTCTCACAGCCAAGACTCAGGCACCTCCAAGGAGAGTTTCAAAAATGTGCCTTGGACTGCACAACTGCCTTTTCTATCTCATTTCTGCCATTCACATTTCTTTCTTTTTAAATTTTTTTTTCATTCTTTCATTTTTATTTTTTTGTACCAGGAATTGAACTCACAATCTCGCACTTACCAGGCAGGTACTATGCCACTGAGCAATATCCCCAGCTCTTTGGTTTGATTTGGTTTTTTTTTGAGACAGGGTCTCACTATACAGTTTAGGCTGACTTTGAGTTCACTATGTAGCCAAAATCACAGTGATCTTCCTGCCTCAGCTTCCTAAGTGCTGGGATTACAGGTGTACTCAGCCAAATATTTCATTTTTTTCTTGTCCTTTATAACAAAGAAACCACCATGTATTTAATAGGCTTGTAACCAGTATTACATGGAAAATAAATACAAAATTTCTAGCCAGGCATGTGATGGGAAAAGCATGTAATTCTAGCACTCTCAGAGACTGAGACAGAAGGATTTGCAAATTCCTGCCCAGCCCAAAATTTGCAAGACCTCTGTCAAAATAAAAAGGAGTGGAAATAAAGCTCAATGTGAATACACTTTTTTAAAAAAAATCCCCAATACTAGTCTTTGTTTTGGTTTTGGTACCTGGAATCAAACTCAGGACCCTGAGCTTGCCAGGCAGACACTCATGCTGCTGAGCTATATACCTGGCCCCTTTAGTTTTGCTTTTTGAGACAGGGTCTCACTATGTAGCTCAGGCTCCCTTCAAATGCAGTATGTAGTCCTCATATTCACCACAATCCTCCTGCCTCAGCCACCCAAGTGCTAGAATTACAAACATGTCAGCACACCTGGCCAGAATACAGTACTAATTAGGACAACTTAATTAACTCACCTACTATTATTTCTTTAGGATAAAATTAAAGTATACTCATTAAAATGTCAAGCATCTAGTCTATATTAATTATCAAACAATTATGTCCTGGTTCCCAGGAACCTCAGTAAGCCACCTTTGTCATCTGCCCATACTTCTAAATAAGCTCACCTCTACATCATCTCAAAAAGATGGCACCAAATCTTTAGGGAACTATTTCATAATCATCCTTAGTAACATTCCGGTGTCTGTAGTCAGGAAGTTCTAACATGTAATCTATATCTCCTCTGTTGCAATTAAAATGTATTCCTTCTTGTTCTGTTCTTTATGGAAAGAACATCTGTTTAACACAACCTGAACAATATCCCTTCAAGAGATTATAAAACATAGGAAGCCCATTTCAAACAGCTTCAAGTAAATGCAACATGGCTTTATATGGGTCACTTTAGACAAAGAACATGATTAAGAGTTTTAATTCCTAATTCCATCACTGAGTGAAGATGATAGGAAGTTGAAACCATGCAGATGCTGTGTTTCAATTAGCCCATCAGTAAAATGCAAATAATAAAACTAGAATAGTTGGTTAGTTCTTCAGAAAGTTAAATATACATGATTTTTTCCCCTACAGTACCAGGAATTAAATTCAGGGCCTCTCACATGCTACACAAGTACCCTTACCATTGAGCTACACCTCCAGCAATTAAATTTTTAGTTTTGTTTTTCTGAGACAGGGTTTGGTTAAAACTGCCCAGGCTGGACTCAAACTTGCCATCCTCCTGTCCCAGCCTCCCTAGGAGGTGGGACTACAATCATGTGTCATAGTACTCTAAAAGAAAGAGATTCTATGCCACCTAACAATCACATCCTCTATAAAAACTGCAGATGCTGGCTTTGACCTGATTTAAAAGGAATTTTAGCAATAACACATCAATAATACATTATCACAGGACTTCAAAATCCCATTCCTAGATAAATACAGAAAACTACACATGCACCACATCAGTTCTACATCAGTTCACATCAGTACTATTCACAAAACACAAAACATAAAAACAGTTCAAATGTCCATCCATGAATAAATGGACAACAAATCATGAAATATACATCCAGGAAATATTATTCAGTTATAGAAAGGAATAAAGTATTGATACCTACTCCAATGTGGATAAATTAATCTCTAAAACATTATGTTAAGTCAAAGAGGACACACACAAAGGTTCATATATTAGATAAATCCATTTAGATGACACATTCAAAACAGATCAACAGACACAGAATGCAGAAGGGGCTGATAGGAGGAATGAGGAGAAACTTCTATTTTAGGGGTTTTTACTTTGGAGTGATGGAAATGTTTGAAAACTAGATAAAGATGGTGGTCACAAAACACTGTCAATGTACTAAATGCCACTTAAATGTTGACTTTAAAATGATTACTTTTATGTGAAGTGAATTTCACCTTAATAAAATAAAATTTTCTAAGCGTTAAAGAGTACTAATGGGGGTGCTGGGGATTTAGCTCAGTGGCATAAGCACCTGCCTTGCAAGCACACAGTCATGAGTTCAATCCCTGGTACCAAAAAAAAAAAAAAAAAAAAACATTGGAGAAGAGTACTAATGGGGGGCCAAGGATTTAGCTGAGTACTAATGGGTGACAATCTGTATAAAATAACAACAACAACAAAAAGATAAAAGACAAACAGGAAGAAAAAAAGAAAAGATGCTTAGTACTTCTCAGGCAGGTTATATAAAAATTTAAATAGGATCATCATTAAATGTTTAGTATTACTTTACAATGCTAATTAGACTCTATACTAAATGGTAAACAAAATAGAAACAAAAGTAAAATACAGAGTTTTATCACAATTAAACAGTAAACTACATAGCAAGAAAAAAAGCCAATAAATAAATGAACGAATGAATAAAGGACTTGAGCAAGTACCTGTGCTGTATAGTTAGCATATTAATTACTACACTAACAATGGCCACAAAAAAGCAGTTTAAACAAAATAAAGGGATGAATTTTAAAAGCCAATAAAAACAAGACACAAAGGCTCATTCAGTAAGAAGGTAAGAAAAAAAAAGGAAAGCTAAACATAGCAAAATTTTAAAGTACTTAAAGATTAGATAAATCCTTAACTTCCAAGGTCAACATTTATACACATGAAAATTTCTCACCACCTTGTAAATATCCTCATTTTTCATGTACACTGTCCTAGCAAACCACCCAGGCTAAGCAGCCAAGAACACAGAAAAACTTATGGCTCCTACCTGCATGGATCTTATTGTCTTATGAGTATCACTTCTTAAAGAGAGACTGACATGCTAATCACCAAAATATAGACCATCTTCTCTTCCTCCTTGCTTGATTCTTTAGCCTATTTCAGTCTGGCTGGATCATGGCCCTACATTCTTCAAGCTTTATTTCTACTGTAATCATCAATTATTCCTGTGTTGCTAAATCCAATAAAAGTTATTCAACTCCTTCTTGAAATATGCTTATGTATATATCTATGATATGATCTCTTTAATTTCCTCTAAATTTCTCAGAACTTGGACCTGAGCAATCTTCTCTTTCTGCTCTATATTTTTCTCTAGGTGAGCTCATCCATTTCCTTGCCAGTAAGTCCCATCTACATACCAATATTATCCAGATTTATCTCCAGTGCCTCTCTTGAGCAGCACCCAAAGACTGCTTGCTTGATGGCACCAGTTGTATGTTTTCAACAGACACCTCACATATAGCATGCCTAAAATTGAGGTCTTCATTCCACTCCCCAACTCTAGTCAAAATCTGCTACTCCTCCAATGTTTCCATTGCAGAAATGGCACCTTCATCTACCCAGATGCTCATGCTAGAAATCTGGGATCATACTTGACACCTCTCTCTTCCCACACACCAATCCATCACTAAGTCTTGTCTGTCCTAATTCTAAAATATCTCTGCAATCTTTCTACTTCTTTTCATCTCACTGCCTATGGCCTAAACCTATCATCATCTTTTACCTAGCCAGTATGAGGACTCCTAACTATACTTCTCCCATTTCTTTTCTTTCCAAATCACTCCCTTGACAGTAATGTTTTAAAAACTAGTAAGGTTAAAGCCGCACATGGTGGTGGTACACTCGTGTAATCCCAGCACTTGGGAGGCCAAGGCAGGAGAATCATTTGCACATGGCGAGACCAGCCTGAGCTACAAAGTGAGCCCAACGCCAGCCTGAACTGCATAGCAAGACCCTGTCTCAGAAAGACCAAAAAAACAAAACAAAACAAAACAAAAAGCATGTAAGGTCACACATTCATGCTTAAATCCTTCAAAAAACCAGACATAAATCTGATTATGATAAACCAGGCACGGTGGTACACACCTATAATCCCAGCACTCAAGAGACTGAGGCAGGAGGATCACTGAGTTCGAGACCAGCCAGAGCTATAAAGTGAGCTCAATGCTAACCTAAACTGCATAGTGAGACTCTGACTCAAAAAGAAAAAGAAAAAAAAAAAAAAGGAATTTGTTATGGTGGTGTTCATCTGTAACTCCAGCACTCAAGAGGACCACCATAATTTCAAGACCAACCTGGGCTACATAGTGAGTTCAAGGTCAGCTTGAACTACATGGCAAAACTCTGTTTCAAACAAACAAAAATCCTGTGCTGGTGATGTAGCTCAGTAGAAGAGTGCTTGCCTCGCATATGAAAGGACCTGGGCTGGATCCCTAGCACCATAAATAAATAAGCAAGCAGAGCATGGGGGTATGTACCTGTAATCCCAGCACCACAGGAGGCTGAAGCAAAGGCTCATAAATTCAAGCCCAGCCTAGCCTATTTAATGACTCAGCAAGACCTAGACTCAAAAAAAATGTAGATGAGGTGGGGCTGGAAATGTAGCTCAGTGTGAAGGCCCTGGGTATTACTCAGCTTTCTCATCACTGAGACACAATACCCAACATTCACAATGTAATGGTGGAGAGTTTCACAGTTTAGCTCACAATTTCAGGATATTCAGTCCTTGGTCAACTAGCTCCAAGGCAGAAACATCATCACAGAAGAAAGCTGCTTAGCTCCCAGCAGAAAAGAGGAAAGATGGGGAACAGTGTTAGAGAGTAATGGATGAGCGACTACATATCCAAGGTCATGCCTCCATGACCCACCCAGGCACATGCAGGAGCATGCTTTAGCAGTCTTCCACATTAAAGGTCCCCAACCACTAAGCCATGGACTGAGACTGGTCTGTGATCTGTTAGGAACTAGGCTACACAGCAGGAGGTAAGCAACAGGCCTGGAGGTGAAGCTTCATCTACATTTCCAGAGCTACCACTGCTTGCATCATAGCCTAAGATCTGCCTCCTATTAGATCAGCAGCAGCATTAGATTCTCACAGTAGTGCAAAGCCTACCAATGAACTGTGCATGCAAGGGATCTAGGGTTCCTGGTCCTTATGAGACTCTAATGCCCAATGATCTGAAGTGGAACTGAGGCAGGGATGCTAGCATTGGAGAGTGGATGCAAATACATATTAACATTCACAGAGAGGTTTGACTGCACAGATACCATAATTAAGTAACTGCTTGGAGACTCATCAAAACTCTTCAGTAGGTACAAGGGATAATTAAACTGCATCCGATGGCAGGTTTTATAGTGGCAAATGATTTGATGTCCTTCAACTGTACAGTCTTTAAGCTAGAATCCAACACTTATTTTAGTCCACGTATGGCTCAACCATTATTTTATTTACCATTTCCATTTGCGATTTTCCCACACTGTGCACTCTGCTCAGTCACAAGCTAACCATAGCCAAAATGACTAGAAAACAAACATCAATAAAAAGCTGCTTGGGCCAGGGATTTAGCCCAACAGCTCAAGCACTTGCCTGATAAGTGTGAGGTCATGAGTTCAATCCCCAATATCAAAATAAATACATAAATAAATAAACAGCTGCTCTGGAAAGGGAGAAAGACCCAATTAGATAAGACAGACGTTTCCAAAACTGCCAACAAAAAACTGTGTTTAAAAGAAAATACTAAGAGTCCTACTTAAATTACAGGTTCACTGCAACAGGTGATTCACATTCTCCAATCCTGCTTTATATAATACATTGTGACCAGCTAAACAACGAAGTCACGAAACCTTCAAAACTGCCTCACAACATTGAAACCAAGTGTCCTGCCTTTGGAGGTTTTCAAAGCAAAGAACAGGAGTAATTATTGAAAGCCACCACTTCACCAAATGAGTCTGCATTGAAAGCATCATACTTAGTGACTAATCACATAGCTAAAGTAGTAAGAAACCTTTTACTATTGGTGAAGACTTAGTCCTCCTCATTGCTAGACATTTGTTAGGACCTTTAGGAGAGGATGCAGTTCAAAAGACACCACATGTTCTTCCTGCTAGACCATAACATGATGAACTGACAAAATAGCAGAGACACAAATATTAACAGAGGATTAATGAGTCACTATGGTATGTAATCCAGTTGACAGCAAAGCAACAATGCCTGTTTTCAGGTGATATATTTTTGAGAAGGATATGCTTGAGGGTATATTATGTATACTTTTGTTATCAACCAACACCACAACTACAGAATTATTCAAGTCTTTGTATGACCACATATCAGGAAAGCTGAACTGGTCATTTTGTATTGACAACTACAAACAACTCCATGACTGGGAAGGAATTACCCATCACCCATTTGTGAATAAGCCAGGGAAACCAATGTTGTCCATGCTAGAATCAACTACTGGTTTGAAGATCACAAATACTGGTATCTTTAAAAATATGTTTGAGATAACTTCAAATCTCTACATATTCTGGATTGAAGTCAAGGCCGAATATCCTGAGATTGCCTCAAAAGCACTGAAAAGCCTGCTTCCATTTCAAGCATCCTATCTTTGTGAACCAGGGTTTTCTACAGTGACAACAAGCAAAACAAATTACAGAGTAGACTGGACATAAGCAACACACATTGCGTATCACTTTCCTGTCCCCCACCTCTTCTGCCAATGGGACTGTACAGGGTCAGGAAAACAAATTCTGAGCTCCCACTCATTCTCCTTTGTTGTGACCTGTATAATTATTTCATTACATATTACAATGTAATAAAAATACAAATAAGGAGCACAGTAAATGAGGTGAACATGAACGTGAACAACATAGCAAGGTGAACGTGAACAACATAGCAAGACACTGTCTCAAAAAAAAAAAAGTGCACAACAATGTAAAGCACTTGAATCGTCCTGAAAGTATCCCTTCAATAGCTCTGGAAAAACTGTCTTCTATGAAACCTGTTCCAGGTGCCAAAAGGTTAAGGACTGTTGTGTTAGGCAATTTTTAATCCAGTGAAGTTGATATTATCAGGATTGAATGTCACACCCAGCACGAAAAAAAGAAAAACTACAGTATGTACATAATTCACAATAACATGGTATCTTTTCTTTTCTTTCTTTCTTGTTTATTTGTTTTTATTTTTTGAGATAGGGTCTTGCTATGTAGTCTGAGCTGGCCTCAAATTCATGGTGATGTGCCTGCCTCAGTCTCCCAAGTACTGAGATTACAGACATACGCCACCACACCCAGCTAATAACATGATATTCTGATCATCTTCTGCAGAGTTAGACATTCAACATTTACCATGTGAATGATTTAAAAATACAAGCTCTGTATAATCATTGGATAGGTGTTTTTAAATGACAGAATCACAACATTAAGGAGATATAGAGAAACATAAACATAGTTTAAAAAGACTGAAGGAACCCACAATTTATGACATACAGGACTAAGAGCAACAAAATATTACTAGTAGATTCTTAGCCTTTACCACTATGTAAAAAATATGTTCGCTCTTACACAAGTTTACCCAATGTGATTTGGTATTTTTGCTATTTCTCTAAATACCATTTTTTCCCATTTGTTTAATCAACTTCTTCTAAATCTCTTAAGCACAAATCAATTCAAAGAGATGGCAAAATTCAGGAACTTGTTTAGATATTTTTTACCTGTTAGGGGAAAAAAAATCTATTCCAAAATAGTTTTGCCCTGTTTTGGTATAATGTCTTATTAGATTATTTTATCTACATTTCAGGTTTTTTTTTTTTTTTTTCCCTTTGGTACCAGGGATTGAACTCACGATTGTGCGCTTGAAAGGCAGGCACTTATGCTGCTGAGCTAAATCCCCAGCCCTTTTTTGTCTATCTTATATTTGGAACTCTGCTTCAGATACTATTGTTTTCTACATCTCTCATTCCCAATTTTTTTAACTTGAAGGGCAACAAGGGGATATAGTGTCAAATATGCTACTTTATCTTCCTCTTCCCTATAAAAGTTATCTTGAAAGCATCTCTAAGCTAGGCAAGGCAGCACATGCTTATTATCCCAGCACTCTGAGAGACTAAGGCAGGAGAATCATAAATTCAAGTTCAAGGGCTGGGGATTTAGCTCAGCGGCATAAGTGCTTGCCTTGCAAGCGTGTGGTTGTGAGTTCGATCCCCAGTACCAAAATAAATAAATAAATAAATAAATAAATAAAAATAAATTCAAGTTCAGTTTGGGCAACTTAATGACTTATGATGACCCCACCAGAAAAATTAAAGCTAAAAGAAACAGGTATGTAGCTCAGTGCCAAGGCCCTGGATTCAATCCCCAATACTGTTAGAAAAATAAAGGCATCACTATTATTTGTTCTTGTTTTATTTTTGTTTTGTTTACATGATATTGAGGATTAAACCCACAATGTTGGCACTGAGCTACATCCCCAGCTCTTTTTATTTTGAGACCAAGTCTTGCAAAGTTGCCCAGACCTCAAACTTGAGATCCTCCTGCTTCAGGCTTCCAAATAGCTAGGATTATAGACAGGTATCATCAAGCTTGGCTCTTCTTTTAAAGAACATATAAAAGGGGTGGGAATGCAGTTCAGTGGTACTGTAGTCACATAATCATTATGCACTGCAAACGTAATTGCTTAGCATGTGCAAGGCCCTGGGTTCAATCCCCGATACCCACCCCATCCCCAAAATAAGGACATATATAATCTTTAATTTGCTAAAATAATAATACTGATAATGAGAATAGCTACTATATAGATTTCTAGTCTAAATGTTCTACATATCGCAAGTAAATATATGAATACTCATATCATAAGGGACAGATGCTGAGGCATGAGGATGGCAAGTTCAAGCCCAACCTGGACAACTAAGCAAGAATGTGGCTCAGTTGTAGAGGCCTCATTGGTTCAATTCCACCATCACACACACACACACAAAGAGAAAAAAAAGAAAAGGAAGGACACCCATATCTAGCTTTACATCCCAGCATCTAATGAGTCTTCAATATTTCCAGATGCACTAAGGGCTGAGACACAGTTACAAAATAGGTCCATGGTCCATGTAGCAACTCCCCATGATAAATGTAATCGTTATGTACTACAAACATGTACTAATAGACATAAAAATTTTAAAACTCAGTTCTATGAGCTGGGAAGTAACTCAACCGTAGAATACTTGTCTAGCATATATGAAGCATCAAGTTCAATCTCCAGAACCAAGAAAAGAAAAGAAGGGAGGAAAGAAAGGAGAGAAGAGAAAAGCACAAAAAGGTATGCCAGGAATATTTCAAAACCTGGGGAGCATAATACACAAACAGTACACATTGAGAAAAGGAAAAAGTATAGTAGAGAAGTAAAAATTATCAATCTTAACAGCAGAGGAAGAGAGAGAACAAGTTAAAAGAATTAGTACTTAACAGACACACAAACCCAGACTAACTGGAAGAGAAGTAAATACCCTCAGTCTCATCCCAGCTGAAGGCATAACACCTAAAATGCTGTCCTGTCACTAGCACTTGTAGCCACTCACCATGTTCCATGGGAACGTTAGTAAATTCAGTTAGGGCTACTGTAAGATGTATTCACCTCTATCTGCTATTACTGACATAAAGCTGTCTAAGAATCTAGGTGACATATGCTGATCACTGCTCTAAAGCAGTACAGAGTTAACATCTGAAGACCATTTCATCTTCTATTTACTTTTTTCAGGGGAGATAGGGGGTACCAGGGATCAAACTCATGACCTCGTGCTTGTGAGGCAGAAGTTGTGCCACTGAGCCATATCTCTGGCCCAGGACCACTTCATCTTCTTAAAGCAATTGAAATCAACCCTAAAGGACTGTTACAAGGGCCAAGCATAATAGTACATGCCTTAATTCCAGCACTTGGGAGGCTGAAGCAGAACACTGCTGCAAGTTGGATGCCAGCCTGGGCTACATAGTGAGTTTAAAACCAGCCTGAACTACATAGCAAGACCCCGTCTCAAAAACCAACTCCTCCCCCAAAACCTCTAAATAACTTGGAGGGGAGCATAGAAAAGATTAAATTACCTCCAAACTACAAGACAGGCTTGTATCATATAGTACTTCTATACAAATAGAAATTATGGCACTGCACACTCTCTGGGTTTGTAACAAATACTTGAAAGAAACAAGAATGACTATGAAACTTAACTTTGTTGCATGTTTTTATTGTTTTCTGTAAATCAAACCACTGAGAAAAATAAAATGCATCTGGTTCCAAAAGAACCCTATCAAAGCTAGATATTTCTGAGAAAGAGAGCTTGGTGTTGGCTGGACGTGGTAATGCTCAGCATCACTCTAGGAAGATGAGGCAGAAGGATCCTGAGTTCAAGTCCAAGCTGGACAATTTAGCAATAACAGAGAGACCTTGTCTCTAATTTAAAAATAAGGGCAACTCAGTGCAAAGGCCCTGGTTCACTCTCCAGGACCCAAAAAAAAAAGAACATGGTGGCACATGCCTTGCAGTCCCAGCATGTGGGAGCCTGAGGCAGGAGGATCACTGCAAGTTTGAGGCCAACCAGAGCTACACAATGAGTTCAACGCCAGCCTGACCTACATAGACTCTGTTTCAAAAAATCAAAAAGGAAAGATGGAAAGAAAGGACAGAGGGAAAAAGGCTGAGAAGGAGAAAAGAGGGAAGGAGAGAAGAAAATAAGAAAAAAAAAAGAAAAAACAAAACCTTGGGATGTTAACAACAAAACATTTTCCCTAATTCCTTTAAGATTGAGATTTGTGGGAAACCTGAAATAAACTGTTGACCTAAATAGGGTGCATGGTGTCCCACACTTGTAATTCCAGCACTTGTGGGAGGATAAGAGCATCTCAAGTTCAAGTACTAGCTGATCAATTTAGTGAGACACTGTCTCAAAATAGAAAATAAAACTGCCTTCTTTCTCTGAGAACCTGCACTTTGCTAAAGTATGTCCTATAGCTACCTCTAATAAATTATTCTCATAAAAATAAAATAATAAAAAAGCATTAGGGGCTGGAGATTTAGCTCAGCGGCATAAGCGCCTACCTTGCAAGCGCGCAGTCATGAGTTTGACCCTAGCACCAAAAAAAAAAAAAAAAAAAAAGCATTAGAGGGCCGAGGATTTAGTTCAGTGGCATAAGTGCCTGCCTGGAAGCATGAGGCCATAAATTCAATCCCGGGTACCAAATAATAATAATAATAAATTTTTTAAAAATAAAAAAGCATCAGAGGCCAGGTATAGTGGTTCACACTTGTAATCCCAGCACTCAGGAGGCTGAGGCAGGAGGATTGCTAAGAGTTTGATGCCAGCCTGGGTTACAAAGTTAGTTCAAGGCTAGCCTGAACTGCATAGTGAAACCCTGTCTCAAAAGGTTTAAATAATAATAATAATAAATATATATGTCTATGAGAAAGGGTTAAGGATAAAATCATTGCAAACACCACCCTGGGTTCAATTCCCAGTGCTTCACCCCCCACCAAAAAATTGTTGACCTAACCTGTGAAAATTTATGAACATCATGAAGACCATAAATGTTCATATTCAGGCCAAGCATGCTAGTATACAACTGTAATCCCAGCACTTGAGTGGCTGAGGCAGAGAATCACTGCAAGTTTGAGGCCAGCCTGGTCTACATAGTAAGACTCTTGTCTAAAAAAAAAAAAAAAGTTCAGATTGAGTATAAATAAGGAATAAAATGCACTGTCAAAAAAATCATTTTCAGGCCAGCAAGGTAGCACATGTCTGTTTTCCCAGCTGAGGCAGAAGGATCACAAATTCAAGTCTATCAAATGAAATTTAATAATTTAAGAAACCCCTTAAAATTAAAATTTACTAACATCCCATGATGTATATAATCATTTTTGTGTGTATAATCATTATGTACTACATATATGTAGTAGTAAAATAAAATTTTACAAAATTCCAGAATTTTCAAGAAAAAAAAAATTTAAGCCACCAGGTGTAGTGACACACACAGCACTTAGGAGGCTAAGGCAGAACTACTACCAGTTCAAAGCCATCCTGGGCTACAGAATGAGTTCAAGGCCAGCCTGAACTACATAGTGAAACCTGGTCAAAGAAAAGAAAAGAAAAGAAAAGAAAAGAAAAGATAAGATTAAAAAAAAATTTTAAAAGATCTGGTGCAAAAATCTGTTGATTAAATACGCAATGCTGCAAAATTAAGTAAATGAAAAATAAAGTTGTTTCAACAACTCTGTTCTCAGCCAAGTCCTAGAAGATAATCAAAGAATTTCACACCTTTAATAACCCCTAAGAACTTTCTAACCACATTCTGAACCTATATATTTCTGAAAAGAAATACCAGAAGAGAGCCCTATTTGACTTTGATAGAACACATGATTTAACTAAGTAAAAACTATATACGTTTCTACAACAGAGAAGATGATAATAAGCTCTATTTCTGTAACCTATCACCACCACCACATTTCTTGTCTGCCTCAATTCATCTTAAACTTCTGCCAAATATTTCCTACAGGCGGGGCATGGCAATGCACATCTGCAATTTCAGCACTCAGGAGGCTGAGGCAAAAATCATTGTGAATTCAAGGCCAGTTTGGGCTACATAGTAAGTTCTAGGCCAACCTGCATTGCATAGCAAGACCCTGTCCCAAAAAATCTAAAAAGTGGGCCAGGGATATAGCTCAGGGCCTTGGAGCACAAGATCCTGAGTGTGATTCTCAGTACCCGCCCCCCAAAACAAAAACAAAAAAAACCCCAGCAAAACGAAACAAAAACAATTATTTCCCTATAAAAATATAACAAGCCAGGAATAGTACTGCATGTCTACAATCCCAGCACTCTGGGAGGCTAAGAAGGAAGAGTCACAAGTTCAACCTCAGCCTAGACAACTAAGTGCGACCCTCTCTCAAAACAAAAAATAAAAAAGGGCTGGGAGTGTAGTTAATTGTTCAATCCCCAGTACCACAAAAATAAAATGCTTAATGTGTCAAACATTTGGTGTTAACTCTGAAATCTCTATTTTTCAGCATTCATTAAAAGCCAGTGGAGGCCAGGGGTTTAGCTCAGCGGCATAAGCGCCTGCTTTGCAAGCACAAGGTCGTGAGTTTAATCCCCAGTACCAAAATAAATGAATAAATAAAAATAAAAAATAAAAGCCAGTGGGATCCTACTTGTAACTCTAAATTCTATGCATAATTTTTTCCCTAGTGGAATTTGAGATTTCCTTCTCTAAAATTCTTCCCTCTGACATACATCCACTTCTATAATACAAACTGCTGGTGCTACAGCTCAGTAGCACAGCACCTGCCTAGTAAACACCAAGTCCTGAGTTTGATTTCTGGTACAAAAATAAAATAAAATAAAATAAAATAAAATAAAATAAAATAAAATAAAATAAAATAAAATAAACAGTATAGTAAAAACTTTTTCAGAAAACACACATTCTTAGCTTATTATTTCCCAATCTCGATGCTCCACAAAGCCCAGTGGCTCTTTCTTCATCCCTTCCTGGGACCACTGAGGTCCTGGTTACTAGGAAACTGCTCAGGATCAAAGGCCCTTCACAAAATCTTGCTGACCTCAGGGCTGGGTGTGGAACTCAGTGGCAGGGCCTCAGTAATATGCTTGAGGCCCTGGGTTTGATCCCCAGCCCCACAAGACTTTTAAAAATAAATCTTGTTGGGGCTGGGGATTTAGCTCAGCAGCATAAGCATGCCTGCCTTGCAAGCATGCGGTCGTGAGTTCGATCCCCGGTACCGATTTTAAAAAATAATAAAAATAAAAAATAACCTTGTTGGCCACACGCACACACACAAAAAAAAGTTCACCAAAACAGTAATCTTTCAAAAACTCATCTAACAATCCTAGAATTGTGCAGAAATACAGATTTATACAGTTTCTATCCAAAGACAAGGAGTTTAATCTGCACTCTCTTCAAGTCATTCTGCTATAGACTCTATACACTATGGAAACATCCAATTCCGAATGACCTTTAGGCTTGTTTCTCCTCAACAAATAATAAATAATAAAAATCAGGATCATGACACTCAATACAATGAAAATAAAATAAAGAAAAACAGCTCCTAACATTTCAAGTTAGGGAAAAAAAGGAATAATGGGGGACAGGGATTTAGCTCAGTGGCGTAAAGGCCTGCTAGCACAAGGTCTTGAAAGTACAATCTCCGGTACCAAGAAAAAAAAAAGGAATAATAGAACTTACAAATTATTGACAGTCGTATCTATATATCTGAATGATTTCCACACCCAGTCTTTTGAACTAGTATACACAGTAACTAAACCATTTATGAAACATGACCAAACTGCTATTAAAAAAAAAAAAAACTCCTTGGGTTTCCTTGGGATGCTTCCTAGAAAGGAGACTCTCACAAGACAAGGAATTCTAAGTCTTTATCATCCGTGTCACACAATAACCACTTACCACCACAGTTGACAGAACAGGTTAAAGAGAAACAAATATCAACCAAAAGGCAAATTCGTCAGCAAATAAAATAATCTATCAAGAAACATAAAGACACATGTAGCAGCTACTCACAATGAATGTAATCATTGTGTACGGCAAACATGTACTAATAAAAAAAAATTTAAGGTACTATCATTGCTACTTCTCCCTAAAACATACTTTGAAAAGCAAAACCAGCCAAAAGATCACATGATCCCTTAACTTCCGAAGCCTCCAGTGATAATTTATATTCCTAAGAAGGAGTCACAAGTAATCAAATAAATTATTGTGGGCAAAAAACTAACTGGTAAAGTGACAGGGAAAAAAAGTAAACCAATAAGTTAAAAGTGACTTAGGCAGCATTTAATCATCTTCCTGGAAAATGGGGTAGAGTCACATCCCAGACCTCAGTTTCCCTACCCAAAAAAAAAAAAAAAAAAAGAACAGGACATTTGGCTGAGAAAACCAGGGGATTGGTTTCACTGGCCTCCACTGACTCTAGGGTTCCTTAAAAGACCGGACTTAATAGAGGTCTGCAGTGCAACCGAGTCATGACAACAGCAGCGTTAAGTGGGAAAAAGGAAAGTGGGAGAAGGGTCGCAGCGCGCAGAACTCCGACAGTTTATGGAAAGCACTTTCCCCACACCCAAAGAGTCCGACCCTCGCCTGGACACCAAGTCCCTATCTCGGAACCATCCCAGGCTGCCCGGCTCCGCGCTCCTTCCGGCTTCCCTCGCGGCACCCTGGGCCGCGCCCCCGCACGCAGCCAGCCGTCGCTCCTCTTCCTTCCCCTCCTTTCTCCTCCCAGACCGCCCGCCCATCGTCGGCGCCCAGGTCTCCGGACCCGCGGCGCACTTATGCGGGGCCGGGCCTCTAGGCTCCTCCTGGGCCTACCTGCTCCGCGGGAGAGGGGTCGGCTCGCAGCCCAGGGGGAGGTCTGAGCCTCACAGAGAAAAAGAGAAGAGACGCAAAGACAGCAAGGGACTCTGTTCTACGAGCCAGCAGGTGAGAGCGGCCTGAGCCAGAGGCCTCGCGGATAACTCAGTCCGCGACCTGGCGCTGCCTCCGCCGCCGCCGTCGCCTCTCAGAAGACATCAAGCGAGAAGACGGCGCAGAGGATCGCCGATTGCGCGAACGTCCCAGGCATCAAAGGGCGAGTACAGATGCAGTCGTTCAAGGAGGCGTCGACGAGTGTAGAAAAACAGGTACCGCTGTCCAAGACATAAGTAAACAAATCCAGATCACAAGCTGTTTAGCAGAATAGCTTGTGGTTCTGCCATTTTCTGTTGCTTGCAGACCAAATTGTTGAGAGAACTGGACGTTTGCATGAGTTTATTGAAGATCCAATCATAGGACAAAACACTGTGGTCTAATGTAGGTCAGTGACCGCCTTATGGAATATGAGTACTACTTGTCCCAACTGAGCAAAGCGTCTCCCTCTTTTGATCTTTAGATTTCCCCACAAGGCAGCCTGCACTACAAAGAGGCCGTCTCAAAAAAATTAATTAAATAAAGAGGAGACCATCTCAAAAATAAATAAAGATGTAAGGTTTGCCCATCTTTGAAATTATTTTTATAGGCTAAATTTCCAGACAAGCATGGTAGCACACACTTCCTACACTTAGGAAGCTGACGCAGGAGGATCACCCCAAGTTTGAGGCCAATCTAGACTGCGTAGTGAGTTCAAGGCCAAACTGGACTACACGGCAAGACTCTGTCAAAAAAAAAAAATCCAATGACGGAATTATCCCTGTATTAAAATATTTGAACAATATAAGGGTCAAGAATGCAATAAAATAAGCCCTTCTTCAAAAGATAGTGTTTATGTAGGAATTACCGAAACTTAAGGACTCAGAGGAATGACAGATCCTTCGTATTTTACTGGCCAAAGGTGAAGACCCCTTTTTAAATTTTACTAAGCTTATAATGTTTTGGGGGGGTTTTTTGTACCGGGGATTGAACTCACAACCTTATACTTGCCAGGCAGGCACTTAAGCCACTGAGCTAAATCCCCAGCCCTAACCGTATAATGTTAAGGTCTCTCTTCCCTTCTCCAGTTTAGTATTCAGAGATTTCATCTGTCCTATTTGATGACCACAAATGGGTTTCTGAGATTGTAGTCAGTTTTGAAAAACTGAACTAGGTGTGGTAGTCCCAGAACTCTGAGAGGCTGAGGCAGGAGGATCACAAATCTGAGCACAGCCACAGCAATTTAGTGAGATCTGTCTCAAAAAAGAAATGATGTGGATAAGTCTCAGTGCATAGGTGTTGAAAAAAATTGTAACTTTTTTGTTCCTAAATTAACTTGCTTTGGACTTTTTTTATTCTAAGGCTTAGGAAAACAATCTTAGGGCTGGGGATTTAGCTCAGCGGCATAAGTGCCTGCCTTGCAAGCATGTAGTCGTGAGTTCGATCCCTGGTACCGATTAAAAAATAATAATAAAATAATAAGATAATAATCAAAAAGAAAGCAGTCTCATTCCAACAAATAAATAAAAAGGAAACCATCTCAAACATAAATACAGTACCTCTTTTTTATCATTTGGAACTGTGAAGCCAACAATATCACGTCCCTAGGTTGTTTGTTTTCCTTTGACAGTAATGGGGGAACTTGTCATGGTGATGCAAGGAAAGGTAGGTCTGAGAACCCTAAGGATGGCCAGATGGAGTTCTTTAGGGAACATAAGGCTGCCAGAAGACAGAAAAATCTTTGATGCTTTCCCAAAACCATGCCCCAAGGGGACCACAACTCCACAAGGACCTCAAGGGCCAAAGGTTCTCAAATGCATACACTGCAGACCCTTTGGAGTTTGCACGTACAGGCCTTGATTCCACCTTAGATCATTTGGAGCATAGTGTAACTAGGGACCCAAAAAACAATAAAAAAAAAAATTCTGACCTGCAAAAATACAGGTCAAAATGATACTAAAGAAAGCTGGGTGTGGTGGCACACACCTGTAATCCCAACACTCAGTAAACTGAGGTAGGAGGATCACTTTAAAGTCAAGACCAACCTAGGCTACATAGTGAGTTTAAGGCTAGCCAAATTATATGATAAGTCTCTGTCTTTAAAAAAAAAGTCTAGATTTGAAAGGTACTCTGTAGAATTGATGAGAAATGTTTCCTGGGTGGAGCAGGACAGGAGGACTGCAATCCTATGTTCAGTGAGTTTTGGCCCATAGAAATTATTCTTTATGTGTGCACAAACAGACTCGAAATCACTGTGGAATCACTCTAGTCCCTTCCTCTCACTCAGGCTTCAGGGCACCATTTAGCAAGTTACACTGAAAACCCCCAATATTCTTTAAGTGAAGTTAATGCCCAAGTGCAGATGTTTATGATAGCCATACTTTGCCTTGACAGTTGTGATCCAAGGTTGGTTTGGTAAGAATCTGTCCTGATGCAATATGGTAACAAACAGGAACTTCAACCAGCCACAGTAGGTGGTACCCACTAACTACTCACGAGCCTGAGGCAGCACGGTTGCTTGGCTCAGGGCCTTTGAGATCAGTCTGGGCAACTTGGTGACTTAGACATTGTCTTAAAATAAACAATAAAAAAGCCTGGAGATGTAGCATCCTATGAAGGCTTTAGGTTCAAGCCTCAGTACAAAACAGAAAAAAAAAAAAAGAAAAAGATGTAGTTAAAATGCTGCCTTATGCGGAAACAAACAACCTCAGATCTCAGATTAAATCTACAAAGCACCCAATGGAAGAAGGCTTGTCTAGCATGTACAAGGCCAGATATTCCATCCTCAAAACTGAAGGAACAAACTTCTTTTGCTAAGTGTGGCAGTGCACGCCTGTAATCCAAGCACTGGGGAGGCTGATCACAAGTGTGCCAGGTTAACCTGGGCTACATAACAAGTTGAGATTAGCCTGGACTACATAGTAAGATGCTGTCTCACACACAAAAAAAGGCAGAGTCCAATCAACTCCAGTTGATCCCCTTCTACCTCTGCGACACCCCTGTACATATGGTATGCAGAAACCTCCTACCAAATAGACCCACTCTTTCTAGAGGAGGATAACGATAGGAAACAGCATTTGAAGTGGAAATAAACAGCAGATAATAATCCATAATTGTTTTTCATCTTGAGGCTGAGTCACCCACGAATTATATCCAAATTTCTTCTGTCATCAACTGTTCAGTTCTTTACTTGGAAAACGACCAGATTAACCCTGCTGAAGATAGGTAGGAGGTAGGAAGGGCTCCCAGGGGACAATCCCAAAGTGCTACCCATGAGCAGCAGCTTTGAGAAACTGGAAGTAGTCAATCCACAGAAAGATCTCCTGTCTGCTCTAGCAAGAAGCTGCTGAGGAGCTTAACTAATTCACACTTTCATTATTCCATTTGGGTTCTTTTTCTATGGGTGTAATTTAAGAATGAGATTCACTGGGAGATTGTTTATTTCCTAGGAAGCTCTGTCCATCACTTTGCATACAAGATATCTCAGGAGGTCTAAGTCCATAATGCATATTTCAAAACTTTTTTTTTTGTCTTTTTTGAGACAGGGTCTCTCTATGCAGTTCAGGTTGGCCTTGAGCTCACTTTGTAGCCCAGGCTGGTCTCAAACTCGCAAGGATCCTCCTGCCTCAGCCTCCCGAGTGCTGGGATTACAGGCGTGAGCTACCACGCCCGGCTAAAACTTTTAAATTTTATTTATTTATTTTTGCACTGTAAAAATTTTATTGGTATGCTTTAGATACAAATGATAATATTCACCATTGTGAATTTGTACCTGTACATGATCTATCTTGGTTCTTTTTTTCCCATTCCCCTCCCCTCCCTTCAACTCCTCTTCCTCTCCTTATTTACAAAAGCTTTGTTTCCATTTTTTCTTCTATTCTTTCTTTTTCTTGTCTCCTTTCCTTTCCTCTTTCACCCCTTCCTGTTCTCTTTCTCATTTGAACATTTTCTTCCCATTTCCCAGTCTCTATTATATGTTTTTTGTTTTGTTTTGTTTTGTTTTGAGACAGCATCTCGCTATGTAGTTCAGGTAACTTTAAACCCACTATGTAGCTCAGGCTGGCCTTGTACTTGCCCCAATCCTCCCACTTTAGCCTCCTGAATGCTAGAATTACAGGCTTGTGCCACCACGCCCAGCTTCTGTTACTCACTTTGGTCGTTATTTATATATTCATTTTCCCACACCAGGGAAACAATGCAGTATTTAAATATGTGTGTCTGATTTAATTCACTTAAGAGTATGGGGGGCCAGGGATTTAGCTCAGCAGCATAGGCACCTGCCTGGTAAGTGCAAGGTCATGAGTTCAATACCCAGTACCAAAAGAAAAAAAAAGAATATGGTCTCAAGATACATCCATTTAGCTAGAAATGTCTTGAGCTTATCCTTTATGGCAGAGTAGTACTTCACTGTATACAAAAACACATCTTTAGGGGTTGAAGATTTAGCTCAGTGGCATAAGTGCCTGTCTGACAAGTGTGAGGTCATGATTTTGATCCCAGCAGCAAACACACACACACAAACACACACAAAACATCTTTATCCAGTCGTCAGTTCATCAGTGATGGGTATTTGGAATATTGCCAAGACTTAGCTTTTACGAACTGTGCTGCCATTGACATGGGTGTACATATATTGCTGTGATATGGTACTTTTAATTCTTTTAGGAAGATACCAAGGTGGGAAACAGCTGGGTTGAGTGGAATCCCTAGTTTTAGTTTTTTGAGGAGTCTCCACACTGATTTCCACAGAGGCTGCACCAGTCTACACTCCCACCAACAGTGCAGAAGGGTTCCTTTTTCCACACAGCCCCCCAGCGTTTGGCATTTTGCTTTCCCTTTGTTGTTCAGAATTGCTTTTCTGGTACCAAACAAATTTTAGGATTGTTTTCTCTAATTCTGTGAGATATGCTGTTGGTATATAGATCAGGATTGTATTAAATCTGTATAACAATTTTGGAAGTATGACCATTATCACTATATTGGTCTTTTCTACACAAGAACAAGGGATATCATCTCATTTTCCAATAACCCTTCAATCTCTTTTTTCAGAATACTGTAGTTTTCAATGTAAAGGCTTTGAAAGGTGTTGTTTCCCTAATTTCTCTGTGAGTTTGTTATTTGTGTACTGGAATGCTGTTGATTTTTTTAGAGTGTTGACTTTGTATCAGCTGCGCTACTGGATTTGGTTATTAAATATAGAAGTCTTTTGGTGGATTTTTTGGGGTCTTCTATGTAGAGTATCATATCATCCACTAATAAGAATTTAACTACTTGCTTTTCTATCCTTATTCGTTTTATTTGTTCTCTTGTCTAATTGCTCTAATGGTTTTCAGAACTATATTGAGTAAGAGTGGTGACAATGGACATTCTTGTGTTGTTCCTGATTTTAGAGTCCATTTAGTATGATGTTGGCTGTTGGTTTGTCATAGATGGTTTTTATCAGATTAAGAACAAGACCATCTATTTCGGGGCCCAGGGGTTTAGCTCAGCAGCCTAAGTGCCTGCCTAGTAAGTGCGAGGTTGTGAATTTGATCCCTGGCACAAAAAAAAAAAAAAAAAAAGAAAGAAGACCATCTATTTCAGTTTTCTATAGGGTTTTTATCATGAGTGTGTATTGGACTTTGTCAAACATTTTTTTCTGCAATTATTCATATGATCATGTGGTTTTTGTGCTATGTTCTATTACTATGGTGTATTACATTTATGGTGTATTATGTATTATGCATGGTATATTATGTATTACAGTATATATAGTATATTACATTGATTTGCATGTGTTGAACCAATCCTTGCATCCCTGGGATGAATTCTACTTTGTCATGGTGTATAATCTTTCTGAGGAATTGCTACATTGTTTGCCAGTATCTTATTAAGAATGTTTGTGTCTATGTTCATTGGGGTAATTGGCCATAGTTCTCTTTTTTGGTTGGATCCTTTTCTGGTTTTGGTAACAGGGTAATACTGGCTTCCAGGAATGAATATGGTAATATTGCTTCCCTTTCAATTTCATTAAAAAGTTTACAAAAAAGCAGTATTAGGTCTTCTCTAAATTTTTTGTAGAATTCAGCAGTGAATCCATGAGGGCTTGAGATTTTCTTTGTTGGTACTTTTTTTTTTCTTTTTTGTGCCGGAGATTGAACTCACAACCTTGTGCTTGCCAGGCAGGCACTTATGCCACTGAGCTAAATCCCCAGCCCCTGTTGGTACATTTTTAATTACATCTTCAATTTCATTAACTGATACTGGTTTATTTAGAATTTTCATATCTTCTTGAGTCAGCTTTGGTAGTTCATATGTATTTAAGAATCTGTCCATTTCTACTATTTTCATCTTATTACAAGTTCTCAAAGTAGGTATTGATAAGCTTCTCAATTTCTATAGGATCTGTTGTACTTTTATCTCTTTCATTCCTAATTGCACAGGCTGGGGATTTAGCTCAATGGCATAAGTGCCTGCCTGGCAAGCATGTGATCTTGAGTTCAATCCCTGGAACTGATCCGGCCTGCGGACCAATGCGTGAGTTTTCCCCTAGAGGAAGGAAAACAGGGCAGGGTGAAGAGAGAGAGACGGAGGCAAGTTGAAGTTTCCCAATCAAACCTCGTTTATTGAACAATGTTCCTGGATTATAAAGAAGCGGGGGCGGGAAGTTACGGATGGGTCGCCATCATTTCCTGGGTGGGGCGAGAGGATCCTGGGAAATGTAGGCCAACGCACTGGATGCCCACAGGAGGGAGAGATGGAGCGGCAGCCATGAAGCTATCATGCTGCTCCCTACATCTCCTCCCTTATCACTTTATAAGAGTATGGCAGGCCCTGTGAGGACAGC